>JAIFZK010000003.1:11890000-11902500 GCA_027481765.1 Tenualosa thibaudeaui
TTCTGGCCCCAACCCGTCTGTGGAGCTTCTGCCAATCAGAGAGCAGAGCCAAGCTGCGATTTCACCTCCTCTGCTGGCCAAAACAAAGAGAGCAGCACGAAGGCACACGCATGTGCACACACACACACACACACACACACTCACACACACACACACACACACACACACACACACACATGCCCAGACACACACGCATATTCACACACATGTGCACGCACACGCACACACACACACACACACCACAGTGTGAACACATACCAACACACAACACACAAAAGTACACACATACATTAGACCACTGTCTGTTGTGTGTATAGCTCAAAATAGTGTGTTTATGTGTGCTTGTTGCGTGCATGTGTGTCGGTGTGTTTATGTGTGTGCATTTGCAACCAATTTTGTGGGCCTCTGATGGTTTCAGACCTAATACAAACTTGAGGAAAGGAGACAAAAGTCATTCAATAAGCTGAAAGGAGAGAAAAAAAGAAACAAGAGAACAAAAGATGGGAAAGAAAGAAATGGATGGATGGTTGGGAAGGTGGTGAGGCTGAGGCAGAGCAAGGTCACATCACAATAGACCCCGAACGCAACAGCGTAAACAAACAGCAGAAACGAGAGCATGGGGAAATGGAGAGAGCTGGAAGGAAAAAAAACACAGACTCAAGAAAAAAGCTTTTAAAAGAGAGAGAGAGCAAATGGAGGGGGGGGGGGTGAAAAGGATAGGCAAAGGGACTGCAAAAAAGAAAAGAAAGAGACAGACACAGAGAGAGAGAGACAGGCTGAGAAGGAGAAACAGACAGAGAGAGAGAAAGAAAGAGAAAAGAGCACTTTCTTGTTTTTTTGGGTGGTTACTTGAAATGGGTCCAGGGGAGTGTGGTGTTCCCGGGCTGTGGCATATGATTTAAATCAGAGGAGAGGCTCAATAAAGACGCCTCTGTTCCCTCTGCCAGCCTGACGTCGCTGCCCGCCTTGCCCAGGGATGGGAGGCTTCAGGGCGGGCACACTTAACCCCATACGGCCCCTGAGTCTCCACAGTGCCAGTGTCCCCACACCTAACACACACGCACCACATGGACACACTCACGCACACACACACATACCCACACACGCACACCCACACGCTCCATCGCCCTCATGTGAGAACCCTTATAGGTTCTCCTCAGAACCATCTTATGAAAGGTTCTTTGTTAAAGGCCTTTTGGAAACATTTGGGCATTCCATTTTGTAGTAGTTTCCAGATTTACAGCCGTTTACCAGAACCAGTTTTCTGCTTTTTTGATCTTCCATTGGCACACAAAAAATGTCCTTCAGGAGATAGCCAAAAACAAAAGATGCCACCAACCAGTTCTGGAACACATCGTCACCTAATCAGAGTTCTCCATGGAAGACCTTAAAGGGTTGCTTTTTTACAGTAAAAGATTAAAGAAATCCTTACTCGTGGACCCAAGATAGAACCATGTGTGCTTCCTTTGTACTTTGGCTCGCTTTTGATCTCCTAATGACTCCCGACTGAAAATATTTTGTCCTCTAACAACAGCAGCGGGCTGGCACGAGCACCAGGTGTTGGCATCGGCCATTTTTAAAGTGTCCCTTACCACCACTCGGCCCGAAGCCAAGGCATCACCACACCCTTGGTTCGTGGCACTACGCTCGTAAATGTTGTGGCCTTATTAAAGCGCAAACCAAAAACAACATGGAGCCAAGCCTAAAGTGCCTTCCCCAAAGGGCTGACTGCAGGCGCAAAAAAGCCTAAAAAGCCCTGACCCCGACATCAACCTTTAATGCCAACTGAGCTTTTAGCATGAGCCCCACTAGCAACCCGACAACCACCCACCACCCCTCCTCCATCCTCACCTCACTGGAATCATACTACACCCTTACACTCAGTGACCCCAACCGCCCCCCCCCTCTTCCTCCCCCTCCATTCATTCTATTAAAGCTTTCTTTTTTTCTCTCTCTCTTTCTGTTTCTTTTCACTCTTTCTTTCCACCTCGCTCTCTCTCGCTCTCCCTCACTTACTCTTTTCTGTCTCACTTTCTCCATGCTTGCATGATGGCTGGTTTAGGTATGCTGGAGACTGGCTTTGGGTGTGGAGTCTGAATTAAACGGGGGAAGAAGGAACATTTTTCTCTTCCTCATGGCTGCCAGGCTGATCCAGCAGCAGAATGGCAGCCGACCCATCAATGTCCTCAATGTCTTCCAAACAGAAAGTACACATTACCTGTGTAAGTATGTGGCCACATGCTTGCTTTAATCCCATCATCTCACATTCTCTTTTAGTTAATCGCTCTCTTTCTCTCTCTCTCTCTCTCTCTCTGCTGCTCACACTGTCTTCCCTCTCTTCTCTGGCTCTAAACTCGGTCAGCTTCCAAGCAACTCAATTCTGCTCAAGAATGCAGAACTGGCACCACAGCCGTCATAGGCATAATATTACCAAATGCAATCCTCACAGCTAATTGATTCATTCTTTCACTTTCTTTCTACTTTCATTTGTTCACTTCATGGAGCACTTGTTTTTGGTCCTTTGTGCTTGCTTTCAGGCCTTCGTACTAATATTAGCATTTCTTTGCCTCTTTCTTTTCCTTTTATTTCTTTCTAGCATTCTTCCTTTTACCTCTTGCTCCTCAGCCTTCAAGACTGGTGTCACATTTCCTTGGTCTTTAAATGAAATTAAGTAAACAAGGGGGAGGCAAAGAATGTGGTTGGTGTGTGTGTTTGTGTATGTGTGTGTGTGTCTGTGTGTCTGTGTGTCACCAAATGTGTCAGTTCAGTGTATCTGGGCACTGCTACCACTCGTGCACCAAAACAGAGAAAGACAGTTCCCAGTACACCCCAGAACCCAGAACAACTTATCAGCAGATTAATGTCAAAGAAAACACACACTGTCTCCGTCTCTCTCTCTTTCTCCCTCTCTCTTTCTCTCTCTTAATTGCAGCCTTTAGCTGCAGCAGTAAACTGTTCCACATGTGAAGGCAACAAGGCCATAGTGGCCACGTTACAGGAAGAAGCCACAGACACCCAATCCTACACACACATACACTCATGTGCACACACACACCCAAACACACATGCACACACACACACACACACACACACACATGCACACATTCAAACTGACACCCAATCCTACCCATCATTTTCACAGACAAACACACATACACACAATCAAATTTCTCTCTGAAACACACACACACACTGAAATTCAATCTAACCCGTCATTACACACATAAATACACTCACAATCACATACACGCATAAGCCGTATACTTACATCCAATTTGCCTTACCATTGAACACAGATGCGTGCATCTACACAACCACTCCCAAACAAGGGTACAAAGAAACAGATTACACACATACATATGCACAAACACACCAAAACACACACCCAATACTCACAAACTCACTCAGTCAATCACTTGAAAATACACACAAGCTCCACTCAAAAGATTCATACAGGCTCTTACACCCAAGCATGCATACACACACACATATACACACACACGCACACCACACACACAAAAACACACACACACACAGCACTGCCCACAATTACACCCCAACTCTCTTGCTCCACTTTAGGAGAATTTCTCTCAATCCAAAAGCCATGATCTGTTTTTCATTTTGTCGTTTCTCTTTTTTTCTGAGGCTGTTGTTTTCTGTTTTCTCCAGAACCAAGATGCAGTCTTCTGTCACGTTGAACTGTACGTTCAACCACCAGCACCCCCCTAACCCACAGCTCACTTTCAATCACTCGTAGTTCCCATTCTTTCTCTCTCTCTCTCTCTCTCTTTCTTTCAGCCCCCCTTCCCCTCGTCTTTTTTCTTTACCAAATTCCCCTTTTTGACATTTTTCTCTGGCCTGTTTTCTTCTGTGGTTTTCTGCTCCATCACCGTGTTTGGACGGGATGGGAAAGGTTTGGAGCGAGGGAAAGAGAATGAAGGCAAGGATGAGAGACAGAGAGAGGAAGGGAGAAAAGGAACTTTTAGAGAAGTGAATAAAAGATGTTTGAGGATACGGATATGTGAAAGAGAGAAAGAAGGAAAGGTAGAGAGAGAGAGAAAAGGAGGGACTGTGGAAGAAAGTGAAAGAGAGACTCAGAGCAAGTGGGACTGGGCAGGATGAAAGAATATGACCATTCTGTGTTTATTCAGTACAAACTCACATACTGGTTTATTCAGTACAAACTCACATACTGGTTTATTCAGTAAAAACTCACATACTGGTTCGATCAAAGGAGAAAAAGAAATGAAGAAAAAAGAAAAGAAAGAAAATCTCCAAATAAATGAACTGAGGTCATGAAAAATGTGTGAGAGGAAAATAAGATGGAGGGCAATAAAGAGGGAACGGCAGAGTGCGAAGAAAAAAAAAAGAAAAAAAAAGAAAAAAAGCGAATTTGTATGGACTGGAGAGACGTGAAACAGTCCCCCACTCATATGGCCATTAATTAGTAACACATTGTAACTGGGATTAGAAAGAAGGGTCTGTACTTGTGTGTGTGTGTGTATGACAGACAGAGTGAGAGATGGAAAGAAAGACAGGATGGAGAGAGAAAGACAGGGAGAAAGAGAGAGAGAGAGACAGAGAGAAGAGTGGCATGAAGGAATGGTGGAATGGCTGGCAGCATCATGTAGAAATGAGCTGGTTTTATTTCCCTCTGTAAAAGCAGGAGTAATGAGAGCCTGTGCCAACCAGCGCTACACATTTAATGACTCACCCCAGACCCCTGTGGGCTAGTCTGGAGAGGCCACTCCAAACACACACACACGCACACAAAGTCATACACATATGTATACACGTTCATGTACTTAAAGACACATATACCATAAACCCACACCCTTAACACATACACATGCACACAATCAAATGATCACACATTTCAAACACCCAGGGATCTGCAGATAGATTATATATTGTATATTTTCACAAGAACACACTTACACTTATGCCCCTCCACACACTCATACATTCATTAATGTATATAGTGGGATTAGATTACTGTGCCAACACACACATACACACACTTTCCATCTCTCTTGGCTACCTCATCAGTCCCAGAATTCTTTCTCGAAAACAGACCTCGACCACTCAAATCCCTTCCAACTTTCATCGCTTTCTCTCTGGTTCTCTCTTTCTTTTTCTTTTCATTCTTTCATCGCTTTCTCTCTGGTTCTCTCTTTCTTTTTCTTTTCATTCTTTCTCTCCACTCCTCCAGGGCAACGTGTCCCCTTTGCCCCACCATGGGGAGTGCACACCTCATGGCTGCCAACAAAACTAGCTATGTAGCTCTTTCCCTTTCAGTGTGTGTGTCTGTGTGTGTGTGTGTGTGTGTGTGTGTGTGTGTACGTGTGTGCGTGTGCGTGTATGTATGTGCGTGTGTGTGTGTGTATGTGTGTGTGTGTGTTTGCATGTGTGTGTGCGTGTGTGTGTGCATGCGTGTGTGTGTGTGTGTGTGTCTGTGTGTATGTTCTGCGAGTGTCCCAAGCCACCAGTATTCAATGAGGCCATTATGAAGCTTAGCCATGGCACACTGGCAAGGCTGGGCAGGGCTGCACTCATTTACCATTGAGAGAAGATGGGGGGAGACAGGAGAGCAGCGGGATGGAAAGGATTGCGCTATGAGCTCAACACACACACACACACACACATACACACACACATACACACACACACACACACACACACACACATACACACATAGACTGACAACACACTCACACACAAATCCTGCCCTGACTTCCCTGAACCTGCCACTGTGGCATTCTGCCACATATACAAACACTCCCCAACTTACACATGTGCAAATACACACACACACACACACACACACACACACACACACACACACACACACACACACACACACTCAGCAGTTCGGATGTGCCCCCCGCCCACATGTGTACGGAAACAACTACGCAAAAGTATGCACACAAGTGTACTACACTAACACAGACTCACACACTTACTCACAAACACAAATACACCCAAGTTATGAAGACACACACGCACATCTTTACTTATACATGCATGAACATACACACATGTACAGCCACACACGCACACACACGCGTCCACACACACACACACACACACAGACACAAACAGAAGTTATGGGACACTGACTGCCACATATTCCATCCTCTACCCCCTAAACACACACACACACACACACACACACACACACACTCACACACACACAGACAAACACAGTGCCCTAGCTGTGGGCTGTGAGGGAATTAGAAGCAGCTTTGGTTTATGTTAAAGTCTCGGGACTTTCCACCTCAGCGCCACTTTTTCCAGCACGGCCTTCAAAAGAAGCATTTTCTCTCACACCAGCAACGAAAAAAAAACACACTCACACAACACAACTGCCAATCCACTCACACTCAACATAGAGAGTACAGCTTTTCACCTCAACCCTAATCCGGAATAATTCACCACACATCAACCCAAACATTAGTTCATACACTAGTCACACTATGTCATAGTTATAGTTAACATCAAACATGGGAGAACACATGACCGGTCTGTAACTACCTTGTACTGTAACTAATAAGGAGTTCTGTGTCATTTTGTTTTACACTGTAAACTGCTTAAGGTGAGAGTCAGAAGAGCAGAGGCCCACTTTGACTTTCCTTCCAGGTGATGAAGAGAACACAACACGACATCTCTATTTTTTTACATAGGCCCATAATTGAATCATTTCAATTACGCTTTAATCACAGCTTTTAAAAAAAACACACACGCTCCTTGACTGCTGGAGAACAGTTCACATCCTATAAAACACGCTAAGAGGCGTGGAATACAAAAAAACAAAACAAAACAGTACAGTATATGAACTGTATTTAAGTACGCCTGGTATTCTATATAAAATAGTGTATTTTACTTGAAAAGCAACATTTGATTCATTACAAACATTTGAGATTTAATGCTTTTTCCCGAACCTTGAAGAGCAGCGCTTCCAGCAACTGTAAAAATGTCCCAATTTGTGGACAAGGTTTGACACGTGTAATTATTCACGTAATGAGCCGTTGTGTGTTACAAGTGTGTTTACGAATATGTGTGTATCTCTACATGTGTGAATCTGTACATGTGTGTGTGTGTGTGTATGTGAGAGAGAGAGAAAGGGAGAGAGAGGGAGAGAGAGAGAGAGCATGTGTATGTGTGTTTGCCGCCTCCTGAACTTTTATCCTAATATAGAGAGGGCTTTTATGAGCGTCTAATTGAGCGGAAAGCCTGACACAAACATTGGCCTTTTATGACTTTCAGTGGGTGTTCAATAAAAAAATAAGGTTGAATTAGTCATAAAAATGTCCATTTTTAACTTTCTTTGATTTAGCTTTGGGTGACCATCACAGAGGGCCCAAAGGAGTGGAAAAAAAAACGCCTCTGTTGATTTTTTGGCGGTTGTCAAGGGCAGCACAATACCTGTGAGAGTGTCCGGGCTTAGACAACACAGCGTGTTTTCAGGAAACGGAGCACGTCGTTTCATTCAGCAATTTCACGGCTTTTTAGAAAACACCGGGACATCACAGCAGTATGGGACGAGACTAAACAAAACAAAACGCAGAGGCCCTCCCCAAAGCCAAGCGAGCTGAACTAGAGCGATGGCTCATCCTACGAGAAGCACTTTTAACAACACTCCACAGCGAGACCTGTACATGTGCCATTGCTAACCCCCCCAACCCCCCCACACACACACACCACACACACACACACACACTCCTTCTTTTTTTTCTTTTACTACGAAACCACAAAGTTTTCAGGGGAGAGCGGCATTCTCTCTAAGCATCTCGAGTCGTTCAGTGTCCCGCTGCTCTGTGCGCACAGGCCTTCATTACCGCCTCAGACGTCTGACATTAAAAACCCAAGGCGCTCTACGCTGAAAACAAATTAGGCCTGTGTCACCTCCTGGACAGACGTTTACACTTGACCCCAGGACTCTGTTATGGGCCAGGTGGAGGAAGAGGGATAGGGGAGTGGGGTAGAGGAGAGAAAAAAGGGCCTTTCTGAAGCTCCCTGTTGACTCGTATATGGCACCTCCTGGTCTAGAATGACTGGGAGACGGGTGGAGGGCAGAGGGTAGGGGGCTGGGGTTGGGGTGCGGGGTAGTTCTGGCGAGGGGGGAGGTGGGTCTGTGCCGGTCCGAGGCTGAAATGGTGAACGTTCACACAAGCAAATATGTCTGGGAAAACATTACCTCAGAAAGGCATAATTATCCTGCTGAAATATGAACCATAAATCAAGGTGCCTGGGGAGACTATAAACCACAAACTAAAGGATGTGGTACACACACACACACACACACACATACATACATACATAAAGGCAAGGCAATGAGACACATTCACACACATACACACAAACACACACACACACACTGTCCCAAAGCTCCATGCCAGGCTGTATACATGCAGGTGTTTCTCCACACACAGTTTCACACTTAGAGACACACACCTCATTAGTGTGTTCATTATGACACACACCTTGAGAGACACACACGTTCCTCTTAGCTTGGGCTCTCATGCAAACTTACAAACACAATGGACATAAATGACCACATGTACTGGTAACAGAACACCTTTAAAACTAAACACTCTTTCAAAAATGCACACACACACACATACACACACAGACATGCACTCCATACACACCAGACACACAATGGAACTACACATTATATTCACAACAGCTCATATTAAAACACAGGCCCTCACACATGGGTTTAATCCTGAACAATCAACCACTTCTATTTCCATGCAGGCAAAAAAGACCAGCACATGTCCCAAGTTAATGAGAGTACATTCTCTATTTTGATAAATTGAGCCGGCTCCTTTGTGCAGAAGAAACACAAGTTGCCCTCTCTCCAAAATATTTTTACGATTGCGGTCACCACTTATGCACAGGAGACTTAATTTATGAAAGCTATTATATTGTTGGCCATGTGGCAAAAAACTGCTTTAAATATGGTGGATAACTAAGTTTTATGGCCTCGATATTTGGATATTATTTACAATGGTCCTACCAGGTTTAAAATAACACAGATCCTTTTATGAGCAGCGGTGGTTGAGGGGGTTAGTAATCAGTTCAGGGCAAATGGACCAGAGAAATGGATTGTTGTTTACGTTTGGGTTGAAAGGCAAGCCCGGACACACAGTGGAGAGCGCCTCCACGTCAGTGGCAATCTTGATTGACGGCGCCGCTTGGCGCTCTTGACATACGAGACACTAAACAGAGGATTTATAACAATACAATGAAAACGCCGATAGATACGCTGGCGGCCGTCCAAGTCGTTGCCTAACAAAAGGGTCGTTGCTACCCTGGCTAAACAGCTACTGCTGTATTCTGCTACCGCAGTCGCGGCTATCGCAGGGGCTACAGCTGAGAGCTCTCCAACAGCAATCACCACAAAAGTGCACGCTGCTACTTCTGCAGCTATAAACAATAAGTTTGACTGGATTTAATGTGGTTTCCATGAAAGGCTGTACATCTCCCTCACTTCTTGTGCTCGAGCCACGGAGTCTTTAGGTCTCCTGTTTCTGTGACTGTCATTAGTATTGCTGAAAGCTTTAATGGTGCTCTTACTTCTACTGCTGTTACAATCACTGTTGCTTCTACTGAATCTTCCTTAACTCCACAACCATCTTCCAAAGCTTTCGTACCTGTCAAATACGCAGACATTGCATTTGCTACTGCTGTTGTTCTTACCATTAAAACAACCATGACAATTAGTGTGATGTTGGCTCCTTCTTAATTCTATTACTTCTAGAGCTTTGACAACTACTATCAGTGTCACCTTTTTAGCACAATCTCCATACTTGGCTTAATGATCTCCTCTGTTGTGTCAGGTAATGTTAACATTACTAGGGAGAGCCATAATAAGAGTAGTAAGTTAAGTCCTGACAGACACAATGGTGCCGTTATTCAGCACAGCACCCTGTGGCTGACATTGGGGTTCAGGGGGCAACAGTGGGGTCACCTGTGGTGCCTGGGGCAATGAGAAGGGGGCAAAGGTCGTGGATAATTGAGACTTTAGCCCACCACCTTTTCCCACTGTGTTTAATCAACTCTCTGTCTGGACGGCCGGCCAGCTGTAGTTGAGGTGGCAGGCTGCTAACAGCATACTGGGCTGGACTGAGCTGGACTTTTATACTCGTTCTTCTCACTAACTCCTTTTTTTCTTTTCTTCTTTATTCTCCATCTGCTGCTCTTTTCCACTTGTTTAGAGTTTAGCAAACCTATCCAAACTCAGAGGCAAAGTCTTTCTCACATTGTTTCTCACACACATGCTGTCTTTTTCTCTCTTCTATCTATACCCTGTAATTTTTGTTTATTGTCTTTAATTGATTATGTTCCCTGATTTTAATCTTGTCTTTCATAGATTGCACAAACACAGAATAATTCCTTGTAAAACCTGTTGTAATATGAAGGACTTGATGTAGATAATGTTACTAATATAATAAACTGAAACCTGACCTTAACCTTAACCTGACATCATTTTATATTTTTCCCCCCGAAATAACTAAATAAGCAGCCGTGACCATTTTTGCTATTCATTTTTCTTCATGTCTAGTTGTCTTTCCACCATAAATAGTGTTCTCTTTTACCCCAGCCAGCTGACCTAGTTAAGACAGGTAGCCCCAAAACACACACACACACACACACACACACACACACACACACACACACGCATACATACACACACACAAACACACACACACACACACACACACTCTCTCTCTCACACACACACATACACACTTGCACACACAGCTTGATTTAGCTCCCTTTCCACTGTCAACAGCCATCTTGTCTGTCAGGAATTCACACCTATGTCTCATCATTAATTTCTGTAAAAAAAAATTTTTGGCGGCCTTGACTGATGCTTATGATGAATTACTGCTGCTTACTGTTTGACTGTTTTTTATACTGAATTGCTTATGATGTGCTAGTGATATTTTTACAGTGCAGCATCAGTTTAAAAAAGAAAGAGAAAAAACTTTCATCATGGCATTTCTGCTGCCTGATTTGTCTCTGTGCTGGTTGGCAGTGATCAAACTGTGTTGTGCATCGTGTGCTGTGCTGTACTGCACTGCATTGCTGCAAGCATCTTGTCAAAGATTATGTTGTGTCTTTATAAATTCACTGGAAAAGGACACATCCTTGGCTCTCAGTATCTCCTGCTGCTCTCAACCGAACACGGCAGGATAAAACAGGATATGTTCACTATGGAGACTAAACCGACAGATGACATTGTAATCCGGAGGGATGAAAGTTCTCTGTCCTCATCCTCCCACACCCTCTCTCTATCCCTTATTCTTTTCCTAGGGTTCTTGAAGGTCAGGGGTTAAGTCACACTACAAAGGGGATTAAGTGTGTGTGTGTGTGTGTGTGTGTATGTGTGTGTGTGTTTGCATGTGTATCAGATTCATGATGGACAGGGTGGGTGTAAGACAAAGAAAGAATGGACAATGATCTCGACCACACAGAAGGAGGACCTCTATCACTAAAACCGCTTCTACTCACACACTCTCCCACACAAACACACACACACAGACACACTCAAACAAACAAATGCACATACACACACAATCACCTAAACAGATATACACAAAGCACACAGCATCACTAAGGCATACACACATACAGAGGCCCAAAGCCACACACTTGTTTTGGCCACCCCTACACACAACTCAACCCACACAGAAAACACCTCAGCCAAACCAGACTGGGAAGCAAATATATTGTATGTTTGACAGTGTGTTTACGTCTCCTGAAAACTTTATCCCTGTTGAAGATTACTTGTAATTACTTGTAAATTGCTCAAACAGAAACTTCTAAACAGAAGACATGACAATAATTTTAAAAAAAAGAAAAGGAAAGAAAAGAAAAGTGTTTAAGTTTAAATACCAGCAGAGGAAAACACACTTGTCCATGTTAAGATCACCATACACAACCACTAAGGACAGCACAGGGACCTACAAGGATATGCCTGAGTGTGGAGAACTTTCCCATGCTCTAAAATTATTTCAAATTCTCTGCCTCTCATTCACTTTAGCAAAACAATAATTTCCATACTATTGTCTTTTCTTCACCCTTCAGATTTATCTGGCTGGAGACCACAGGATGACTGGTCTCATCGTTGAATTTATAAGCCCATCATGGCAGTCAGATTGTCAGCTCTATTTCGAGAAGACAGCCCATATTTCTGAGGGGAAGGGAAATTAGTGCATGTTATGGCTTGAATATATAGCTATTATTCTCCCCATTACTCCCATCCACACATTTGCAGACAGACATCTCGGGATCAACATCTGAAGGTGCACTTTCAAGTCTGTATGTGTGTTTGTGTGTGTGTGAGTGTGTGTGTGTGTTTGTGTGTGTGTGTGTGTTTGTGTGTGTGTATGTATGAATGTGTGTTTCTGAAAGATCGAGAGGCAGCGAGAGAAAGAGAGAGAGAGAGAGGTGATGAAAACAGTTTTTTGTTGACAGACGAGTGGAGA
>JAIFZK010000003.1:11905000-11910000 GCA_027481765.1 Tenualosa thibaudeaui
GTGTGTGTCTGTGTGTCTCTCTCCCTCCCTCTCTCTCTCTCTCTCTCTGTGTGTGTGTGTGTGTGTGCATATGTTTGTCTGTGTGTGTGTGTGTTTGTCTGTGTGTGTGTGGTGTGTGTGCAACTCAAGTGAAGAAAAAGTAAAAGAAAGACAAAAGACAGACACAATCAAAAGAGAGAGAGAGAGAGAGAGATTACAAGAAGACAGAGTAAAGTTTTTAGGTACTAATGGGACTGAATATTCTACTTGACACTGGTTAGTGTACTCAGCACTCTGCACTCATAACCTCCTAAGCAAGTGCCCTCAGTCACCTCACACTAGGAGACACTGATAAGGCAGCGAGCCAGAATCAGAAGTATACTATCTGTAATATCTGAAGCCTGCGTCAGCACTAACTGGTGCACTGATACAGTCAGTCGACTTGACAGAGAACACAATCAGGAGTGGTCAGACTTTTTAATATATATGATATATTGTGTTATTGAGATGGAGTAGCTATATGTCAATACTGTGCCGATGGGGTTAGACAGCAAGTTTTGGGTTTATATGCAAACTGTTGAATGGCCAATTGAAGAACGCCGAAAAAATATACACACATACAAATGTAAATAAAATGCTCCATATACCAAGAATTTAAAGTCATACAAGAACACACACACACAAACCCACAAACACACATGCAAACATAGCTCTGTATTCAATTAAAGCCTGTCCTTCAACCGTCTCATTTTCAAACCATCCCATCCTTGTGAATTTAGACAAACACAATACATAAACACACACACACATACACTGACACCCATGAACACACACAAATACACATACATATATAACAGAGAGAGAGAGAGAATAGGTACACATGCAATGAAAATAAAAACTTCGTCTAACTTCAAGTCTAACTCTTCTGGCTCAACACTGTTTTTTTTTCTAATACAGACCAAAGGAACACAATGCCTCTCTTCTCTGTGTGTAAAACAGCACACACACACACACACACCCTCTTTCACTAGTACTCAACACACTCGTTCTTGCTCTGACATGTTCAGTGTCTCTGCTTTTCTTTCTCTTTCTCCTCTCTCAGCAGCGCTTCATGAAAAAAGAAAGAAGAGAGTGCGAGAGAACGGGAGAGAAAGAAAGACAGGGAGAAAAACAGACACACACACACACACACAGAGAGAGAGAGAAAAAAGGCTCTACATTTCCAGCAAAGAGGAGAGAAACGACGAAGCAAAGAAACTCACCCGTCAGCACGGAGGATTGTCAGGCAGATGAAGGGATGAAGGCAGCGAACAACAGGAGAGCAGGAGCAAGCGGCGAGCGAGTCGTGAGCGGAGGAGTGCGGCAGGACTTTGAGCCGTATGTGCGTGTGTGTGTGCGCGCACGAGAGTCAGCTAGAAGTTCCTCCTTGCTGTAGCAGGGATAAAGAGAAGCCTGTTGCTTTCCGCCTCTTCTCTCTCTCTCTCTCTCTCTCTTTCTCTTGGTCTCAAGTTCTCCGTCTGATTGCTCTCTCCCTCTGACTTGCTCTCCCTCCCTCTCGCAAACTCTGTCTCTCCCCCTCTTCACTTCACTCTTCCACAACTCTCTCTCTCTCTCTCCCCCTTGTGCTCACTTGTGCTTTTTCTCCCCCATTTTCTCTTTCTCTCTTTCTCTCTCTCTCTCTCGCTCTCACCCTCTCTTTTACAATCTATTCCTCAGTCTTGGGTTTTGTAACTTTTTTCTCTCAACTCTCACAGATGACTTTTATTCATGCTGTTTTTTTCTATTTTCGCCTACCCCTTCTCTCTTCTTCTCTCTTTCTTTTCCCTGCACTCTGTTCTTTGATTCATAAAGGTTGCTCACGTGACCCGACACTTCAAATGTACGGCACCTTCTTTTTTCTCAAAAGCCACAGAATGCCTGAAGGGACGGAAAATAAAGTCCAGAAAGCTTATGTTTCTCTTTCTTTTTCAGCCTCTCCGTCTTTCTCTCTCTCTCCTCACGTTTCTCTTTTTTCACCACCTCCCATTTTCCTCCTCTCTTTCCCTCTCTATGACCCTTTTTCTACCTTTTTTTACCATATTCTCCCTCTTTGACGTTCACCTCTCATTGACATGCATGACATTGTTTAACTTGGCTTTCTTTCTGTCTTTTTTTCTCTCATGACTTGTTTGGAAACATATGGTAAAAAGTGATGTATTGTGAGAACTCAGCATTTGAAAATCAATCTGGCAATCAGCCTGCTCCTATCTACCACACTGATTGGGAATCAATGAACCAACAAACACAAAACAACAAACAAAGTGTTCAAAAATTCATCAGGGGGCGGAAGGTGTGCGTGAAAGAGCTGGCAGGTATGTGCTCTTTCCGCACCTAGACCAATTCCCACCCGCACACACACATACACACACACCTCTCTGGACCTCCTACCTCCTTGGCCCTCTATGACACTTCTTTCTTCCATCTATCACTTCTCTCTGTTCGTTTCTACGCTCCCTCTCAAAGCTGTCATCTCCTCAGCTCTTCGTCCTAAGCTTACGCCTCCCTGACGTTTGACCAGGTTCCCCTCGATCCCTTCCTCTTCCTTTCCCAAACATCCTCATGCCCACCCCCCTGTGTCTCTGTGTGTGTGTGTGTGTCTGTGTGTGTGTGTGTCTGTGTCTGTGTCTGTGTATGTCTGTGTGTGTGTGTGTGAAAGAGAGAGATAAAACTGTGTTTGTGAATGCTACTGTCAATACGCATTTATCTGTATGCAAATAAGAAAATCTGTGTGTGTGTGTGTGTGTGTGTGTCTGTGTGTGTGTGTGTGGGAGTGTGTACTCCTTAGAACATTTTTTCTGTCAGGATGCTCAGGTATTGGAGGGAGATAAATATCAAATTACGCCTTGACACACACACACACACACACACACACACACACTCACTCAAACATGCACACACTCACAAACATTCATACATAAATACACACACGCATATGCACACACACACACACACACACACACACACACACACACACACACACACACACACACAGGGGTGTGCTGAAAGTCATTAGCTGGACATACACAAACACACATGCCATAGAAGGCCAGGCAGCTCGGGGGATATCAGTATCAATGCATGGCCTCCTCTGAATGTTTGCAGTGGGGGAACCCTATGCCTGAACCCAGTCTCTGGAGATCACAGGAATCCCTGCTCTGTCTCCCCCTCTTTCTCTCTCTCTGTCTGTCTCATACACACACACACACACACACATGCACGCACACACACACACACACACTTCTCTTTATGTTTACCCCTCTCTTTCCCCCCCCCCCCCCTCTCTCTCTACCTTGCTCCCTTTGTCTCTCTGTCTGTCTGTCTCACTCTCCCTGTGTGTGCCTCCTCTACTCTCTGTCTCTCTCACTCACTCACTCTGTCTCTCTCACTCACTCACTCTGTCTGTCTTCCTGTCTTTCTCTCTCTTTCCCACACTCACAAGCATGTGTGAACACACCCAAACACACATGGGCAAATCAGTATGCAGAAAGAAATGGGTGCACATATATGTATGCACAGGCTTACATTCTCCTCTCTGTAGGATTCACACACACACACACACACACACACACACACACACACACACATACATTACTATACCCCCTCCCCCCCACACACACATACAAAAAGCACACACATACCCAACCACACACACACACATATACATACACACACATACAAACAAAAACACACACTCACACACACAAAAATATGCACACACACACTAACACAGGCAAAGCACACACACATACAAACAAAAACACACACTCACACACACAAATATACACACACACACACTAACACAGACAAAGCACACACATACACACACACACACACACAAGGCACACACAAACACACACACACATACAAGCACAGACATACACACACACACACAAAGACACACACATACACTCACACACAAAGAGGAGATTCATAGCAGTCAGGTTTCAGACACAGGCTTAAAACATCAAATTTGTCAGTAACATTAGTTCTTCAAAACCATCGCTACAGTGTTTTTAAATTCACATTAATAAAACTGTAAAAGGAACATAAGCACAAGGACCATGAAAAATGACACAATCTTAAACCGAGCTTTAAACCGTGTCAGCACGTATAATAGGTGATCATAACCAGGGGCAGCCTGAGGAATGGCCGAAATAAGCACAAGAGCCTTAAAGCGAAAGGGGATAGTGTAACAGTAAAGAATTAAAAAACGCCAGCCATCCCATAAATTGGCATACAGTATATATCATCCAACAGCAACATGTCCTCTCCTCAGTAACAGAGTCTCTCTTTATCTGCGGCGTACAGGATCAGATATCCTCCATTACATGGGCCCGTAATCTGGTTAGAATCACAGAAACATAGCCAGTCTAATGGCACCTTAATGGGAATGTGTGTCTTTTAGATGGAGGAGATAGAACGGAATCGGGCCAGCACGCACACCTACAGCACTGGGTTTTACAGTGGGGAGGTTCAGGGAGGTGTGTGTGTGTGTGTGTGCACGTCTGTGCGTGTGTGTGTGTGTGAGGGGGTTCCCTTTCCCAAGAGCACGCTGCTCGGTCGCAGGAGGGCTTAGGTGGAGGCGATGCATGGAGAGATTACTGCAACCTGTAAGCCTGGAGACCAGCCAAGCAGCGACAGTAGGCTCTCAAGGGCTCACACTTAAACACATGTATAGCAAAGCATGCAGTCTGTGTTGCTGTGTGCTCAAACTTACTCGGAACACACACACGTAGGTCAAGTCCTCAAAAAAAACACCATCAGTAGCCAAATGGGTAGTGAGAAAGTCAGTAATATCACAAACACACACACACGCGCACACTGACATGTACTGTTTCATATGCTGCAGCTAATATACTGCTGCCTTTCCCCTCAGCTGAGCACTGTGTGTGACTGATAAGCAGAAAGCTGACCAAGGAGTGTTCAGAAGCAGGACCTCTGAGGAAATTCAGTCCCACGTGTGTCCATCTGTGTGTGTGTAT
>JAIFZK010000003.1:11912500-11980000 GCA_027481765.1 Tenualosa thibaudeaui
GGGGCACTAACTCACTGATAGTTGGTCATGGATGATTATAGAGCAATGGGGGAGAGAGAGAGACAGTGCAAGGGAGGGAGGCTCTTTCTCTGTCTTTCTCTGTCTATGTGTGTGTGTGTGTGTGTGTGTGTGTTTGTGTGTGTGTGTGGGGAGAAAGACAGAGAGAGAGAGATAGACCACCTTAATGTTTCCCAGTATGACTGTTAGCGTTAACCTCACTGCTTCTGTGTATTAACCTTGAACTCTCTCTCTCTCTCTCTCTCCCTCCCTCCCTCTCTCCCTCTCTCCCTCTCTCTTTCTGTCTCTCTCTGTGTGAGC
This sequence comes from Tenualosa thibaudeaui, assembly GCA_027481765.1. Lineage (NCBI taxonomy): Eukaryota > Metazoa > Chordata > Actinopteri > Clupeiformes > Clupeidae > Tenualosa > Tenualosa thibaudeaui. Next base: position 11,912,819 of record JAIFZK010000003.1, read on the forward strand.
AGTGTGTGTCATCTTCCTGTAGTGTGTCGGTAGCATCAGTCAGGTCAGAGGTTAGTAGTGTTTGTGTTTTAGTGTCAGTGAAGTGTGCAGGGGAAGACTAGATTTATGATCTAACTGTGCAAGCGCACGAGTTTGAGCGTCTGTGTGTGTGTGTGTGTGTGTGTTTGGGGGACAAACAGAAATAGATGGATAAACAGATAGAGAGAGATAGAAAACACAGAAGAAGAGCAAGCGAGTGAACAAGTGAAAGAGAGAGTTTAGAGAGAGATAGTTTTAGCAATGCAAGTCTTCAGTGTTTATCGTCAAGAGCCCTGGAGGCCCGAGCTTTGTTTGGTGCTCCTCGTCATTTAGGTGAAGAGTCACTGTATTGGTAAACTGATGATATTGTGTGAAAACTGACGTGGCGATCTTTATGAGCCTGGGCTATTTGTGAGGGGGCTCAAATTGACTTGCTATAGTAGTCGTGGATGGGAGGGAAAAGCATGTGGTTATACAAGGAACAATGTGTTCACTGGGCCAAAGGAGGCGTGAGCCTACTCACCGGGTTAGTCATCACGGGCTAAAGTTATACTCCACTGGCTACTCTGAATGGGCGAACAATGCTAACTTTGTAGACTGGATGCTTGGAGAAAAGACGTGACCGAGAGCCACCTGAAAAAAAAAGTTAGCCTAGATTGTGCTTGGAAACATATAGACTGTTCAACCGAGCGAGTGAGTGAATAGGCCTTTTTATAGTGCTAGAAGGATTCACTTTGGGAAGCTTTTATCAAAGGTGAGATTTTTCAAAACAAACCCTATTTAGTGACATGGCTGAGGGGTGAGTTGGAAACGAGTGTGAGAGACAGAGAAGAGGGACAGAGGAAGGGCAGAGATGACTAGAGTACAGAAAGAGAGGAGAGGGAGGGAGGGAGGGAGGGAAAGAAGGAGAGAGAGAGAGAGAGAAAGAGACAGAGAGAGGGAATGGCTGAGTGCGATTCTGGAGAACATAAAATGGGGCCCCATTTGGAAACAAGCAGAGAAGAAACCGCAGCACAGTGCGAGCCTGGGGCAGAGTGAAGGAGAGGGGGAGGGAGAGAAGGAAGAAGAGAGCGAGGGAGAGAGGGAAAAAAGAGAAGAGAAGAAAAGAAAGGGGGCAGGGGGTGGGTGCACACGGCAGGTTTTAATCAACAGCAAGCTGTCTATAATGAGATCACTATCCCACTCCATTCTGATTGATGTCATGTGAAGCCGTGTGTGTGTGTGTGTGTGTGTGTGTGTGTGTGTGTCTGTGTGTTTGTGTATGTGAGTCTGCATGTCTGAATTTGTGTGCATGTGTGTCCATTTGAGTGTATCAGCATATTTGTGTGTGTATGTGCATGTGTATTGGTGTGTGTGTGTTTGCGTGTCTGCTTGGGCACCACAAAGGCACAAAGCAACTTGTGCAACAAGTTAAAGCAACATGTGTGCAAACACAGTTACTCACACATTTGATCAAAGACATAAAAAACAAAACAAAAAAACAAACAAACGCAATAAAATCAAGCAAACACAAACCATACAAACACACAGACACATAAACACTCAACACATTGAAAAGTGTCTACTTTCGTAAACTTACACTTTCCAGAAAATACACACAAAGAAATGTGTAGTGCATTTCATGAGAAGGTGCATGTAGTAAGAATTTAAATAGCGAAAATAAGGGTCCATAAAACATCATAACAAGGTTGTATGTGTGTGTGTGTGTGTTTGTGTTTGACAGAGAGAGGGAGAGAGAGAGTGTATGTGTGCGTGCGTGTATATGTGTGTATGTGTGTATGTGTGTGTGTGTGGTGCTACAGATGCTGTCTGAAGGGAACAGTTGTCAGTTTTAGGCTATAATGTTAAACACACATCCTGACTGATGAAAGGGTGTATTCATTCTCCAGCAGTCCCAACATTAAGCAATTTGCACATTTTTGCCACACGATCCCAAACACACATATATATACATACACACACACACACACACATACAAATACACATACATACACAGATACATACAGAGAGAGAGAGAGAGAGAGAGAGAACATCAACAAAGAACATGCAAACATACAGCAACTGTATTTTAGTGGAGGGGGAAACACAGAAACACATACACACACTTTTGATGGATACAACACAACAAAACACACATGGATACTAAATGCTAAATTACAAAAAACTTTTACACAATCAAATACATCCTCATACACACACACACACACACACATACACACAAAGGGGACAGAGACGCATTTACTCGGAAACTAAGGTTCATGCCCAGTACATACATCCATCTACACATTTTTTTCACATTTACGTGTGAGTTTGTATTTGAGTACTTGCACATGTGAGCATGTATGTGTCTGTATGTGTGTGTGTATGTGTGTGTGTATGTGTCTGTATGTGTGTGTGCGTGTATGTGTGTGTGTATGTGTGTGTGTATGTGTGTCTGTATGTGTGTGTGTATGTGTGTGTGTATGTGTGTGTCTATGTGTGTGCATCTCCTCTACTACACGTGCGTCCAATGAGAGGGTGAATGGCTTTCCTATATAAACTTTCCTCAAATCAGCCATGATGTCACTGTGAACCTGCCGTGAACCCACCTCTGTCAACTACCATTACTGTCTTATTCCCACTTTACTTTGCGCTCTCTCTCTCTCTCTCTCTCTCTCTCTCTCCATGGCTCCCCCTTTCCCCCTCAATCCAACCCCTATGTTCCTCCTTTCCCTCTCTATAACCCCGTCTTTACTGCATCTCTTCTCTCTCCGCTCTCCAGCAACCCATCCATTTTCTTTCTGCATGAATACATGACTGCCTTCCATACCTCCTACAATACCCGCTCTAACTGCTTCTCACCCTCCTCTGTCTTTCTCTCTCTCTCCGTCTCTGTTTCTCTCTCTCTCACACGCTCTGTTCCTCTCTCTCCCTCTGTCTCACTCTTTCTCTCTCTCTCTCTCTGTCTCACTCTGATTGAATTACCATAAGTGCAGCACAGTGCCAAAATGTGCCAGGTTGTTCTGATTAAGAGTGCCTTCGTAAAACCCCCAAATTTCCAAATGATCACAGCGAGAGGGGGAGCATTGTGTGTGCATGTGTGTGCGTTTGTGTGTGTGTGGGTGGGTGTGCATTGCACACACTCTTTATGGGTGTGTGTAGTGTGTAGAAGTGGATTGTGTGTGTGTGTGTGTAAATGTGTGTGTGTGCACATGTGTGTGTCACAGTTTCTTTCTCTGAGTGTGGGACTGTGCTCTCTCTTTTTTGTCTCTGTGTGTGTCTCTCTTGTTTTTGTCTTTGCAATAGGCCTATGACCAAGTAACGGCACATATGTGTGTTTATGCAAGTGTGAGAGATATACAGAGAGTGAGGACAGAAGGAGCATAACAGCTCTGGAAAAAACCCTCAAGGAAAGCAAATGATTGGGAAAAACAAGGAGAAGAAAAAGAGGGGGAGAAAGATGAAGGGAGTGAATGGTGGTGAAGAGGCAGTTTGATCCACATGTGGAAATGATTGTCTAATTACTGAAGATCTGTGGGCTCTTGGAAAAGCAGCTGATTGGAGTATTACGTGGGGGGCCAGAATATGATTGGGAGTTCCAATAGAGCAGCAAGGTTATTGGTCCTGTCCCACTGATGCGACATATGCCAACTGTGACATCATTGGGGATCATTTATGACACAACCATGACTTCTCCCTTCATGCTCCCTAAAATTCTCTGCCAGTGACATCACTAAAACTGTTTGTCAACATGACAGGCAAAGTGCCGAAAAGCACTCATTGGCCTTGGGAATTGGTTAATCACACAAAAACATGGTCCATATGTTTACAATGGCTGCACTGTAAAGTTGTACAATATTTGCATGTGAAATGATGATATGGATCAACTCATCCAGAAGTAGACCTTACCAACAAGGCAAAGGCTTAGTCAAAAGAGATTGCATCATACTCTGGACAACTTGTTACTATTTTTTTTTTGCGGGATGCAAATGCATGTCTTTGATCTAAAGTTATTCTAGACTACTTGGCCACCATGGACGCCAAATAGACACTAAAAACACACATTGTACTGTTTAAACCTCCAAGGGACAAAGGCTTTGCCACAAAAAAAAACCTGTTTGACGCACCACAGCTTATCTTGAGCGGTATTATCTCATCAGCACAGTTCCTCATTTGCTTTATGTCCTCCAAAATCTGATCTCTCTCTCTCTCTCTCTTTGTCTATGTCTGTCTCTATCTACCTCTCTGTCTCTCACCAAATCAAAACAAAGGTAAACAAATTAAGTTGCTAGGCCAGGAATGGGGTTGCTGAACACTGCCTAACCCTGGGCTGAGCTGGCATTTTATCAGAGGATGCACTCTGTGAGCAGATGCTAATGAACGTTGGGATGAGGCAGTGTTGCTTTGGTCTGCATGACAACAAAAGAGAATTAGTTGCTACTTACTGAGGAGTCATACACATGGAATGAATGAATGTGTGTGTGTGTGTGTGCATGCATGCACCTGTTCATGCAAAACAATCTCTTTGTGAAATGGTGCAGCACACTGCTAGTGTTTAGTGCTAAATGGAGAGTGTGCGCACTGAGAGATTTGCGTGTGTGTACACAGTGCTACAGACATGAGGTGTTTTGCAGGTGTCAGTGTGGCAGGAGTTTCGCTCGAGTTGCAAAACAGTGCACTCTGTAATTACCAACATGACCATCATAACATGTTTAAACACAACCTGTGCTCAACACATTTATATTAAAACACACATGCACACACACACAAGCATACCAAATGCAGTCATACACACACACACACAACCGACATAAAAATGTGCTCATAAATATAAAGAGTGCATGAACACACGTCACATGCCACATAACACGCACTTAATGCACATACATTACATATTTTTCCACAAGACTGTATCCTGGGGGGGGGGGGGGGGGGGTTGATGAAAATAATTACTGTAATATGTTAACAATAGACCTATCATTCAAATAACAAACTGTTGTATGAACTATCAAATTGCTATCTAATTTTCCAGGCATGCTAAAGCGCACAAGTTTCAAAGTGTGTTACTGTAATGTCATACCTTTGTCTATGGCGCCCCCAAGCTGTTGGTTTTAAAAAGTCTCAGTAAGAATCTCAATCTGCTGAAGAAGAAGAAAAGACAGTCCAAAATTATACAGTATATATCCTTTTATGCAGACGATTTTTCTTAGGAAAATCTGAGCTCAATTTAATCATGAATATCATATTTTGTCTATAGTTTTCTTAATTTCAGCTCCTGAAAAGTTGACCTGCTCTTGTCTTGGTCCAAGTCTAAAATAGGTCAGATCTCAGTAAAGGTTGATTTATGTCTTGTAGGATAAAGAAAAGACAGTTAAGATATACATGCAGATGTATATCTTAACAGTAGGGTTCTAAGGCTCTTGTACAGTGCATCAAATGGAAAAATTTATGTTAGTAACTGTGCATGGTCCCCACCATATAAAATGAATAAATAATAACAGCACCTTTTAAGAATTTTAAGATAAAATTTTTACAGATGCTTAATATATTTTACATAATACTACCCCGGGCACCTTGAAAATGGTAACAGCCATGTTATATATAAATCTACAAAAAGTTATAGGCTACGAACATAGACAGAGATAGAGATAGAGATACTTTATTTATCCAGGACAAAATTAAGGTGTCCAGTAGCTTATGCATAACATACATACACATAGGCACACAGGCACATGACATCCACATCCAGATACATACTACAAAAAATAAACAAAGAAAGAATACAATAAAAAAAAAAATCAAAAGAAGAAGAAGCAAAAATACAAAAGAAGATATCAATTGTGTGCCTTCACAGTAAAGTTTTACGTTAAAGAAGCAGTGTGGGAAAAATGCAGGAAGGTGCAATGGTATCATGGTGCAAGAGAGTGTCAGTACAAGTATATTGGCAGTGCAAATTCACTAACTTATTCAAGTACAACAGGCTACACAATATATCAAAAACAGTATAATCATTACTTAACTATATACAGACAAAAGTAAAACAACTTAAAGAAAACTTGAAGACAAAAAAACTGCGTTGTGTATTCTGTATTGACCATACAGGCAATCTAGGAAGCTGGGCAAGTGGCTAAAACAGCCAGTAAGGGAGTTTCTACCGGGTTCCAATCAGTGCCAACCGGTCCAGTCCAGGGTAGTGTATGTGTAAAAGCACCAAGATGAAGGCATGATATAAAGGACAGTGTGCAGAACAGACTTAAACACTTAAGTCAATCACACTCCTCCCCTTCTCTGTGGTATTGAAGAGCTGAATGGCCCTAGTGGGGACAAAGAACCTTCTCAGCCTGTCTGTTTTGCAAGACAGAAACAGGAGCCTACTACTGAACATGCTCTTCTTCTTGGAGAAAGTGGTGTGCAGGGGGTGGTGGTCATTGTCCATTCTATAGAGCAGTCTGCTCATGGTTCTATTATCTGCAACTGATGTCAGTGGTTCCAGCTCCAGGGCCATCACAGAGCCAGCTTTTCTAACCAGCCTGTCCAGTTGTCCAGCATCCCTTTTCCTCGTGCTGCCTCTCAGACTGGTAGAACATAAGCAGGAGTTTGCTGCAGCCATTGATGGGCTCCAGCCTCCTCGGGAAATAGAGCCTGCTCTGCCCTTTCTTGTAAAGTGCAGTATTGGCAGACCAGTCCAGTTTATTGTCAAGATGTACCTCCAGGTACTTGTATACACTGACACTCCACATTCACCCCATCAATGGTAACAGGCAGCAAGGGAGGGGCAAGCTTCCTTAAGTCCACCACCATTTCCTTAGTTATGGTGGTTTCAGTTGCAGCTGGTTAGTCCTACACCATCCCAAAAAGTCTTCCACAAGGCTCCTATACTCCCCCTCCTGTCCATCCTTAACATACCCCACAAATGCAGTGTTGTCAGAGAACTGCATATGGCATGACTCAGAGTTGTACTTAAAAGTCAGTGATGTACAAGGTGAACAGTACATTTTCAAGTATATACACAGTGGTATTCAATCTCTTCTGTCTTCCCCAAATTTTATAATGAGGTGTAAAACATGTTAAGAGTTTAACTATTTTGTTTAATTGCATAAACCTATTTACTATCCCATACTGGCTGGCTAAGCAATTGACATGGCATCTGTACTTGTTTATGTTTCTTGCAGAAACTTTTGTCCAAAGCAACCAGAGGCATTTAGTAACTATGTAAAAAATACTTCACTACAGTAGCCTACTGATCTGGGAGGCCTACCTTAACTTAAGCGATTAAAATTCTGTTTTAATTTTCCTGAATAAATTGCTTACTTCTACTCAACATTTTCAACTGGTAATACAGTTGCAAGTATCAGATCATCATCAAATTGGGTGGTCTACTGAGTGACTGAAACAATGTTTTGGGGAAGCCTGTCATAGTAAGAATACTTTTTTTATATTCTGACTTCTTGTCTTATTATTGAACAGTTTTTATATTTGTTCTAATTGTTTAAAGTTTAATGTATCCTATACATAAGCCTATAGGCTTAATGATTAAGAGTGATGGATAGACTTCAAACTGAAAAACAAGCAGAAATTTTGTGGAAAAAAGTTTTGAAGCAGTACAAGGAGAGGAACCAGCGATGATAATTTTCGCTGAGTTATGTTGACTGACATGGTAATAAACACCAGTTCAGTTTCATTCAGTTTAGGTTTTGTTTAACACAACCCACATTTTCAAACTGCAAGTGCCTGTAATTGCGTGATTAAGCGATATAGGGTGCTGATAGAGCCTTCTCCTGTAATGAGCCATTTAACCATTGAACTGACTACAAAGCTGGTAAATTAACCGAAAAAATGTTGCCTGGTATCCCTTTAATCCCCTTTTATCCCCTCAACAATGCAGTTTGTTGTCATTTTTTGGTATGGTATCTGTACTTTTACTCAAGTGGGACTAGCTATTTCTGTGTGCTGACATTCATTCATTTTTGTCATTAGAGAGGTAGTTAATTTTTTTCTTTTTTCTCCATTGCTTCCTGAGAAGCTCTAGGATGACCATGAGAAGATATTTGCTGAATCTTACTAAAGTATTATGTGTTTAAAATTGCTTGGCATTAACCTATTTTTAAACATTTTGACTGCATGAAGCACAACAGCATGATTACATTGTTATATATATATATATATATATATATATATATATATATATATATATATATATATATATATATATATATATATATATATATATAATTGCAATATAAAACACAGATCTCAAACACACTGAGACATTACTTATGTGGGCTCACATTCTTCAGTATCTGTGTGTACTGCAGAGATGCTTAACATACCATACCACAGGTGACGACACATCAAGTTAACTCCTCAAAGGTGTGAACATACTGCACTTTTAGCTTGGGGTAGACCTACGTCACATTGAACATTTTCCAGCATATTGTTCTTATCTACATAAAATCCTGGCAATTTGCCAATAGTCAGATGTCTTATCTTGAGCCTGTTTAATATATCAGATATTTTCATTAGTAATTCGTAATAACTTGCCAGTCTAAATCACTGTGAATAAACGCTGTGAGAAACTTGAGAACAACTAGTACAAGTTAACAGTTAACAGTTTCTGATCTCCTGTTAAGTGTAGTTTTGCAAAGTAACCACTGTATGGCGCAATGCAGTCACGTAATCTTGGTCTTGGGTTGACTTACTCAAGTATTTTTAAGTCTCACATATTCGTCTTTTGTTGTTATTGAGCGCATTCCAATTCTGCTATTTTACATAATAAATGCATTAATAAGGAAGCGCATTTTCTGACAAAACGATTTTGTCGCCATGCACGTATGTACATTACCATGTAGCTATAACAATTCGTTTTTCATGACATACTTCATTTGTTGCTTTGTATCGCTGAATATGGGTCTTGGAAGCAGTGTGATGATCTACATTTCAATCAGCATGAATTGGCCCAAAACGTGTCCTCGAGGATGCCTTTTCATGGCTCCCTTGAGTGCACGAGAATGTTTGTTTCTGATTTCGCGATAGTTTGCACAAACAACCCCTTGTTATCACGCATTCATTGCAAGGTGCTGACAGCTTTATTGACGGCCAAATTTTGAAAAGACCTCCCGCAAACACCACAGCATACACACTAAGAAAGACTGAGGAAGTAAAAGAGAAAGCAGCCAGAACGAGAGGGCAGCGGTAGCAGAGGCAGTCACGGTGAGCTCCGCCTTTACTCCATGTGCTATCACCAGCCACTCCTCCCCTTCTAATCGCGAGCCCCGTGTATTTGCATAAAATGTGTGTCAGTAGGACAGCGGTCTCCGCGACTCACATGCTGCATGCACATGCAGCGGGACTCGAGCGAAACATTCCAATGTCAAATCAGTCCAACTGCCTCGCCTCCTTTCACGCTAACCATCCGCCAATGAAAACGTGAGAGAGAATAAAGAGAGAGGCTGGGAAGTAAAAAAGGTGGATGTTATTTGCTAGGGGAGCGTGACAGAAAGAGACTAAGATCTGGAGAGGGTGTGTAATCCTTGGCATACAAAAACAATAACAACAAAGGTTGAAAGGACAAGTGTAGTGAGTGAGAGTGAAAAAAACGAGGACAGAGGCAGTCACATTTCTAAAACACCTGAAAACGTGCTGCTGTGTGTGAGCACCTATTAATGGGTGTCCGTCTCCATCCATACAACCACTTTTGTATTGTGGCTGCGCTTGCACCTGTGCTGAAATTCTTTGGATTGTTTTCTCCCCTACCAGAAAACCTAGCTCTACTGTACCTTTGATATCCTATACAGGATAACTCAGCCAAGTTAGGCATCAGGCGGAGCACAGATAGAGGACACTTGACAATTCCTTCTGCCTGTCGGCAATTTTCTCCAAGTTGAACACAGTTGCTTTGAACAGTTGCTTTGAACTTATTCACTCATTCTTGAAGGGGTTGACACGACCCTATGTTACGGCGTTGGTTATATACTGCCTTCTCTGGGAATCTTTGTTTTTCACCTTGGTTAACGCCAGCTATTATTGATGCAGAGGGACGACTAACACAGGGTCACTTTTTCTGAATTTCAACCAACTCAAAGAAACGCCGCGATCATGGATAACAGTCCAGGTGAGTGCATTTTGGAGAACGCATTTACGAATTTTGGCATGTTTTACGTGTCCACGGATGAACAGTCAGTTGATCTAATGTTGAGATCGTGGTACTGTTTTGAACCGGTGCACTATTGCTGAGAAATAGACTCTGGCATACTTTCAATGTAGAAAATACCTGTCAACTGAGTGGAATTATTGAGGCTGACGGTTATGATTATTGTTTTTGCTAAATGTGTAATTTGTCCAAATATTTAGCGATCATTTGTTATTTTCACGCGAGCGTAATATTATGCATGTTAATATGTTTCTGTTTACAGTTGCATCATGAATAGTTAGGCTGGTGTTTGGGCTACGTAGCTTGCTTTCAGCAAAATTGCAAATGCAGCTCAACAATGTAAGAACTGTGGCATTCATAAGCGGCATACTATACATTCTCTAATAGGTCACCTACAGAAATGTACTCTATATAATGAAATTGCACCCCCACATATTCCGGTGTTGGGGGACCTGGTTATATTGTAGCCTTCTGATATCGTCTCGGGCAGACATAAGAGGTTGCCAGAGAACACTATCCGACAGTAGGCTAGTTTGACATATCATATTGAAATATCACCATCTATCACCATGTGTCAGTGAGACCGAAACACGACATTAAGCAGTATGATGCACCTTTTGTAGGAAATAGTGAGGGTGAAATATCGGACAACTAGAGAGTTGATAATCAGATCGCGCATGTAAAATCTTTGTGCTGTTTGCTGCAACAGATCTGGCAGCGACTTCCTGCTTTGGCTACACATAAACAGTCTCACGTGTAAACTCTGTTCCACCTCTCCCTGCTCGCGTGCGTGCGTGTGCTCTGCTACAGCAGAAAAAGTTTACTTATGCAAGCTGCATCGTTTAAATGGACCCATCTCTATCTCATAGCCTTGCCCAGGTCGAACCCGCAGGGACGCGTAACATAGATTTTTGACTTTGTAAGTGGCCTAGAAGTCTTTTCAGTCACTGTCTCGGACATAATACATAGGTGTCAGTGAGAGAGGAGGACGAGGGGAGTGTGACGAGGGCGGTGCGAAGGGAGGGCGGGTGAAGGAAGCCTCATAGACCCACAACTGTAAAGGTGTTTCCCTGGGCGCGACCTCGGCAAACCCTTGTGTTTTCATTCTGACGACTATGCACGAAGTCACGCTCCCCGACCGGTGACTCTTGTTCCATAGTCTACTAATCGGAATCATGAACTCAGCCTCACTGTTCATTCTTTCCCAACACGTGTGACCAGGCAATGTCAAGGACTTCACATGCCCACCTCGAACATGTGCGGAAACTTCGTAAACATTTTGTAGTCTGACTAGTTAATGAACACGTTGACACCTTTGTAAGAAAAGGCACCTTGGTGACTTACATATCAGGCGGGCCAATGTGATACATATATTGAGCCCTTTAATTTTTTTAAAAACTCAGATTACTTTGTGAATATTCAAGAGGCACTAGACAGCAAATGAGACAACCTACATGCCATAAAAGTGGGGTAGGCAGCTTACATATCGTTTTACCAGGGATTTAAGAATTCATAGGTTCACTAGGTAGGCCCAGGGTCCTGTCTTACTGTCACATGAACTTCGCTCCCAACCATGGCCTACATTCTCAAGAGAGCAAGTAGAATGAAAATCTGCTTTTGAGGTGTAACATGCAAAAACAAGGATTCCATTAGGCCAACATTAAGATACATTACATTTCATCCACGAACATTTCCTATTTGCATAGCAAGCTGCATCCCACTCGCTGACATAGGCTTAAACTGGAATAACAAACTTGAAATCAAGGGTTGGCAGACAGGTTTGTGTGCCTGTCATGTCATACTGGTCACCATTACAAATGTAAGTGGGTGGTCAGCAGTCTGTTTACTGATAAGTTATGTTCTAAAGGCCAATGCTTAATCAATGATTGGGGTTGCGACAACACAGTTGTTAATGTGTTGCTAATTCATTGATGTCAAAATGTGACAAGGAGGTTGTGAGTTTAAATTATTTTGTTCTACTTAAGATTCGCAGCGCCAGGAAAGCAAGCAAAATGCTACAATTGCATTGAGGGGCAGTCATAAACATGAGCGTTGTGGCGTTCACACGTGCACTCGTTATTTTCATCTATCCCTCTGGTTCATGCTGAGCCTAGAGACTGCTTTTGCATGGCAACAGACCCGATAACGGTGGGCACGAAGTACTCAGCACTCCCGACTGCCCATCTTCTCTGCTGCCTCGAGTCTCCCTCACGTGGATAAGCTCAAACAGACACGTGCCGCGCGTGATTTCCCAGGCAGACACACCCCCCGACTGCCCTCCCCGCTTCTCTCGTTCTTTCTCTCTCTCCCTCGTTGGTATTCTGGGGAGTCCTGTTTTGATTCAGCCAGCGGCGGGAGATTGGTCAGTAGGTCATGGGTTTTATAGCATCGAATTACCCTATTCTTCCTTTGTTGCGCGATGTCTTTTTGTTAAAAACTCCTCCTGTGTTTAGACCTCATATCGTAGGCTAGACTCAGCCCATTCAGCCTTAGCCAACGAAATGTCTTCAGAACAAATTCAATTGGTATCGATAGCTTGGTTTGACTGTACCCATAAACCAAATCACTAAATGAAAAGTTGTTTATTCTTGCATTAAAATTAGCGTGCACGGTACCGCTTAGCTCGTGTACCCCTGGCATGACAAAGTAATGGCTTCCTGCTATGAGAGCTGTCAAACGCCTTGGAGAAAGCTAGAGTGTTTCAGGAACTACACCGATGATGTCACAAAAAACATGGTTTAGATAAGAAAAAAAATATCCAAGTAGTTGTTAGGCTAGAATTTTAAAATTAAAGCCAAAAATGGCTATATCTAAATTAAACCATTGTAAATGGCACTCACATTTCTTTGGCAGTTTAGGATATTGTTCAGTGCATAATAAGGTATGCCCCAAGACATACAGCTGACCTACTTTCCTAGCTTGTGTGTGTGCAATTCTGCCAAGGCACACAGACATTCTTCAAGCATCTTTGTAGAGGAAAAGAACATCCTGGCTCAAATTATTATGCACACTTAATCCAGTACATAAATTTTAGCCCTTAAATGCCTTCAAAGACTATTTCCATCCACGAATAGGATTTATCGCCTAAAAATTGGATGATTACAGAGTTTCACAGTCATATCTATCATAATTCACAATACCTGAGAAGACAGAATGGAGTCTTGCCCACAAAATAGCATTAGTATTTCTGGAATTCACTGAACTCAGTGATGTAGGCTACCAACAATATCAGGCTATATTGATCCACATACAACAGTCAGCAGTCAGTTCCTGCAAACATGTATGTTGTCACCTTAATGTTTATTGACTGGGGCAGTCAAGGATGGAATGATTATCCTATTTTCTCATATTGATAGTCTTTCCAATTTTTTCTGTCGTTAATGCAACCCAAATAACACAGCAGAGTTCTGTGGGAAACAAATGAATCGAGTGATTTGTGTGAGAAAGGAGACTTGGGTATGTGCTTATCTGTCTTTCAAGCTGCTCAACTGTGCAACAACAATGTCTGTGTGTGTTTGTGGGAGATGGGTCCGTTAGTGTTGTGAGAAACTAAGAAGCGCTCACGTTGCTGGACTGCCCTGTGGTCATTGTCAGATTAGGGCTTGCACGGGTAGACTTCCAAGCCAGCCATGAGCTTTTCTGCTGACTACTGTCAAGGCTGGACACTAACTGACCTCAATCTTTGCATGACCAGAGGAGAAGAGAGAGAAGCCCATGCACAAAACCAACCACTCTGCCATGTCATTCACTGAAAGGCATTGTGGGTGCAATTGGCTATTCAATCAAACAGGAGAGTGTGTTTGCATTTGAAAAGCATGTGACTGGAAAGATTCATAGCACTCATATGCGGGGGTTTATTGGAAACTATTTGATTTAAGTGACTGGTATTTTCAGAGACTTTTAGATTACAGTTTAGTGACAATGCCACTTTTTGCAGAAATAGGGTGACATGCACAGCACAGGTCATGTGGGCGCCTCAGACAGAGTGTTATTGTCAGCCGATAATGCAAGAGCAGTGTTGAATAGAGTAGGCTATAGGATTCCTGCATGGCTACTGTGTGACATCTTTCAAGAGAGCTAGCTGGAGTAGTAGCTACATCTAGTCTGATGACAGTTCATACTCCATGTTCCTACATGGTACTGACCATGGTGCTGAAGTGGTAATTGCCACTCAAATGGCATAATTTTCCAACACACTATGATTTACCTATTTGTAATATTGATCACATGGATACATGCAGTGAGTTGTGGTAGTTTTTTTCTAATGAAAAATTACCTGTATTTGCGAGTAGAATGCCAGTTGCAGTCTCTCTGTCCTGCAACAGCAGCCACAGATGCATGTGCAAGTGCCAGTGTGTTGGGATCACATGAACTCTACTGACTGGGACTGGCAAAGTGCATGATGCAGGTTTATATATAGGTTGTCAGTATCCATGTCAGCATATATAGTAAACATGTGGCATTGTCATAAAAGGCAATATACACTTTAGGGCCCCTGGGATTAATGTAGTGTAGTATAGTGCAAAACCTTTGTTAGTTTAATGGATTATTAGGAAACATGCTCGTGAGACTGATTATAGGGCTGCCACTTCTAAGTATTCAATAAAGTGTGAAAATCAATATTCCCCACTTGCATGTATTACTGTATTCTTACATGGCTGTAGCAGCATAAAAGAAGTGTAAGAGAGAGAGAGAGAGAGAAATGAGGGGAAGAGTAAATAGCTTTATCCTGTGCGCTTACAAGAACATCCTTAGCTTCAGAGAAGGTCAAGGGTTAGAGTCTCCCTGACCACACAAGGAAACAGTTCAAGCAGCTTAAAGACTATGTGACTCAGACAACTTGAAAGTGGTAGACAGGATATTTGTGTGTGTGGGTGTGTGTATGTGTGTCGTGTTGGGTGTGGTGGGAAGGCGAGGAAGGGAGGGCAGTGCGGCACAGTGCAGTGAGGCTTGTCAGACTCGCCACACGCTAACATCATGACCCACAATGCACTGCAGTCACTGACACGTGCTGCCTGAAGAATTACAAACACACTTTAGCTTAGTGGGGATCAGAGCACGTGTCTGCGAGGGGGAGACACACTAGCAGGCTGATACAGATGCCCACGGTTGCTTTCGGCATGTGAGGACTGTCAAGGTCCTGCATACACATTGGCACGCATGCAGACACACAAACACACACCTCCTGATCACATGTTAGGCTATTCAAGAATCTCAGATGGCCAAAACTCAGATGTGATGTTGGCAAGGCAGCTGCGTTCCCTTTTTTTATGGGATGTGCTGTAACTTTTATGGGTAAATAAAACAACCCTGCATGAACGAACATAATAAAACAAGAATGCATTCCAGGAGATGTGCATGCCGATATCACAAATCCTGCTTCTTGTATTATTATCATCGTTCTTTAGTTTTTGTTTTGTTTTGGTTTGTTTTAAAGGACGAAGATTTATTTGTTCAGCTGCACAAAATCAAGTTTTGCATTGAGAAGCATCTCACATTTTGCTGTCATATTTTCTTATGACCGCCTACCATTTATAGAGGGGGCAGGAGAAAAAAACGAAACAAAACAACCTCGTATGTTGAGCAAACGTGACTGTTCACGTTCTCGCTCGCCCACTTAGTTTCCGGTGACTCAGTCTGAATGCCAAAGTGTACACACACGGTATCCGACTCCCCCCTCTGGTTACAGTTTTAAAGCCCTCTTCAAACGTGAGCAGCAAGCTGGCTGTGTGTGGGTGGATGTGTGTGTGTGTGTGTACGCGCGCGCGTCTTTTTTTAAAATACTGCGGCTGTTGTCTACACGGGACTGCGGAAAGCGCCTTGTGAGCTGGGGCGTTAACTGTGTTAGGAGTCCATGTGAGGCGGCGGTCAGGTGGCTGGCAGTTTTGGAGCGAGTTCTAGGCGCGCCGCCAGGGGAAGCGGGGGCTCGGGAGTGTATTCGAGGCGGCAGCTGGCTCGGCTCCGCGTACACGTGAGCCTGTCGCTCAGCTCACACGACACATGAATAGATCAGAGGCGCGCGGGCATAGAGTAGACAGGGAGAGAGAAAGGGGCGGGTAGGAGGCGAGTAAACACATGCGATGCATGTAATAAGGGATTTCCGAGATTCCAAGTTTCGAAATTGTTTGTGTGTTTTCTCGGCAGTTATAGGCGTGGTGGAAAGGTGCACTGGAGTAAAGTAACAACATGGTGCCAAGCCTACTTGAGACATTATTGGAAAGGCCATTGTGTAGAAGCATCCTCCTGTTTCGAGGAATTTTGAAGCCTGTATTGTTGATGTTGTGGCAGGGTTTTAGAAAGCCAGGTTTGGATTCTCGTTTTAAAGATAAACAGTAACTAAATACCTCCCTTATCCACTTCTCTATCAGCACACCATTCATGATGGCGTGTACAACTCTAACCAGATACCGATGTGGTCAGGGCCATGTTTTGGGACAGGCCGGTCTGTTCAACATTCTCTGAACTGGCTCAGTCCATCACTCTGTTTGATTTGTATTAATCTGAATAAGCCACACTGTCTTTGTATGTTTTCATAATGGTGATGAGAATAAAGTGATTTGGTCAGACAGAATGTGTGATGCTTGTCATGGGTCTGTTAAGGTGCCTGGCTGCACTCTGTCACAACAAACACCAAGCCCTAATAATCTTAAATTGTGAGTGTTGGTTGGAGTCTTTACAATGTTCAACTTCAGCTCTACGGTACACAGTCAGTAGCCCAATTAAAAAGACTGATTTAAGGACTTCAAAACAGTCAGACTTGAACTATTCCATCCAGCAACTCCCAACAAACAGAGAATGATGGTACACACTGACCTAGCTGTTGGTGTTTGCTGAGGCAGTGAGCCTCAATATCTGTAGCATTGCAGTGTCTACTGTATATACGTCTATATTTAGTCACATTAGATAGATATAAGATAAGATATAAGACAAGATATTTGGGAGTTGTCTCAAAATGGGTCGAGGAAAGACTTAATTTCTAGGGTCATCTTGACCATTGGTATTATTGAGATATTTACATGCTGTAATGTTTAGCAAAACTGTCTAATAACCAGTGGTCCTCCTTCTTCTCCATTCCTGTCTTTTTAGGTGGTAGTGTCATCTTATATGCTGGTTCAACTGGCAGTGCCAGCCCTAGCCCTGGCAGCCCCTCCAGCGGGTACCAGACACAGTCACCTGCCTCCCAATCCCAGCCCTCCTCTCCTGAAGAGGTCTCCTTCACTGAGATAGGGGCTCTGAAGCAGAGAGCTGGAGCTGGCAGTGGTTGCATCAGCAACAGTTCTAATGCTGGCAATACTAACAGCAATGGCAGCTCAGGATTGGGCACCCCTACCTCGGCCAGACTGGTCTTTCAGTTCCCAGAGGTCAGCAGTGCTTCTGTTGCCATGGCAGTGACCCCTACTATGACCTCTGGAGGTCAACAGTCCTACACTCACCCCATGGTTGCAAAGAGGCCGTGTGGCTTCACTGGAACTTTTACAAGTAAGCATGACTTTGCACTTGGTTGGTATGGTCTTTTTAGACATTTCCCATCATTGTTTTGATGTGTAGTATGTGCCAACAAGACAAGCCACTTATGCCAAATATTCAGTCAATGAGGAAGTTGAGGAAATTCAGGCTAATTGGTTGATTGTGAAAGAGAACATAACAGATGAGGCATTGTGTAAATCTTGCTGTACCAACTTGTTAAACATGAATGTAACTTCCGTCTGTCTGGCTCTCTATTGTCTCTTTCTCTGCCCCCCCCCCCTTTGTCATTGTCTCTTTGTTAGAGACAGGAGGGATGGTTCTTCTCTGTAAAGTATGTGGTGACATCGCATCAGGATTTCACTATGGTGTCCATGCATGTGAAGGCTGCAAGGTAAGAACCAGCACATACCGGTCACGTATAAAGACATACAGACATACACATGCACCTACACACTGATTGTTACACTTCCTTTTCCTTCCTTCCTGCCTCCCTGCCTCCCTCTCTCCCACGCTCCCTACCCTCCTATCACTCTGTCTATCTGTCAATCCATCTGTTTATCTATCCATCACAAACTTTGCTCTCTTCTTCCCCCCAGGGTTTCTTTCGCCGAAGCATCCAGCAGAACATCCACTACAAGATGTGTGTGAAGAATGAGAACTGCCTGATTATGCGCATGAACCGCAACCGCTGTCAGCACTGCCGTTTCAAGAAGTGCCTGTCCGTGGGCATGTCCAGAGATGGTGAGAGCACACAGCAGGCTCACAAATATACATACACGCACACATACACACACACACACACACACACACACACACATACACATACACACACACACCCACACACACACACACACACACACACACACACACATACACACACACACACACACACACACACAAACACTTTTAAGAGGAGTCCAAGCAGTGACCTCTGATCAATCCATTTTCTCTAATTCCACTGCCGTATTCAATTCAATGAAAGTCGATCTCCACTGACTATGACATTAGCCAGAAAAAATATCATTAGCAATACCAGAGCCATACATCAGTGTCATATTGATTACAGCTGATTATATTTAGTAGAAGATCAAATATTGTTGTGTGTAACACAACAATGAGGGGGAAAATGACAGTTCAGTCCCTTCTTAGTAAATTAGATTTAATTAATTAGATTAGATTAAATTTTGGAAGCACAACACACACAACCTGCACTACAGGAAACACTGCAGAATTCTATGAATTCATCACAGATCATAAAAAATGTAAAATATGCAGTATAACTATATAGAACTCGCATAGAGGTCAGGTGCGTTTATCTTTGAGGGGCAGCCGAAGACGACTCACATGCTGAGAAAGGAGGCAGCTGACTGGGTGCAGAAGCTAAACCAGGACACAGGGAAGAATCTTTTGTCATGTAGTGACCTGATTCACAACAAGCTTCCTCAGTTCCACCTTCTTCTCCCTCCCCATTGCTCAAGTCGTCCTTTTCCCTTTATGTCTTTT
This sequence comes from Tenualosa thibaudeaui, assembly GCA_027481765.1. NCBI lineage: Eukaryota > Metazoa > Chordata > Actinopteri > Clupeiformes > Clupeidae > Tenualosa > Tenualosa thibaudeaui. The sequence goes on from JAIFZK010000003.1 coordinate 11,931,936, forward strand.
CTCTCGCGCTCTCTCTCTCAACTCTCTTTCTCCCTGCTTTCCCCTGTGTCTTCCCCTCCCCACGCTTCTCTCTCTCTCTGTTTGCCTTACTCTTCTCTCCTCTCGATGGTAGACAGTGATTTATTACAGTAGGAGCCTGTAAGTCCCACAAGTCATCATTCACACTGAAAACTGCAGCGAACACGGTTTATTTTGGGAAATGGGGACACCAGGCACCTGATCGCCCACCCCGGCCTTGGTTTAAACACACTCGTAGGCTCCCATCCGCGCTCGTATCGAGCAATTAATTAACATCCTCCCCAGTTCCAAAGTGTGATAAGGTAAAAGCTGAATTTCAATACAAATCTGCCCATGTAAACCATTAATAGGCTGTGAAATCACAAGCTGCCTCCATTCCAGCACAAGCCCTAGTGTTTGCTGCGTCTGCAGTGTCCCTCTAGGACACAGTAGTCCCCTGGGATCACAGCAAACTAGGCGATCATAAATCATTTTTTCCCCACAAGCCAGCACACACATTTGGGTGACCTATAAAGCGTAAAGAAAAAGCGATGGACGATGCAATTCATCATTTTCTCCTTTCATCATGCAGCATATGTGGCCCTGTTTTGTGCGGCCCCTTCCGATTATTTGTGTTGGAATTTCACTTAATTTTGCCAAAGTTGATAGTTACTCTAGAAGCTTCCTATTGGGGTAGAGATAGCAATATGCTATTCTATATATCTCTGACAGCCATGGGATAATGTACAGTATAATGCATCAGGAATATTAGGTCATTAGCTCAGTCCTCAGAAAGCAGAACTGGGTTGGCGTTGTACAGATGCAGCTGAAAGAACAGTATATCAAATCCTTGTCTATTTTTGATTCAATGCAAAATGTATTGGCCTATATTTAGTTAATGACCTGTCCTTTCCCAGTCAAGTCGTGCTTGCAGGCAATCATTACCATGGGTCAGTGTATAGGCAAAGCCCTCAGAATACTGTCACCTCCAGTTGCTCTGTCTTTCTCCCTTCTACCTTTCTCCTTCGCCCCATCATTATCTCCATCTCCCCTGTGCACCCCTTTAACCCTTTCTGCCATCACCGAGCAGTCTTTCCATCCCTCATCCTGCCACTCAGATGCTCACTCACTCACTAAACCCGCAAGCTGACTTCACCTCCACACTAGCTCACCCACTGACCCAGTTTCAGCTGGAGAGAGAGAGAGAGAGAGAGAGAAAGGGGGGCTCTCCACAGAGAATGAGGGAGATGGATTGATGGAGAGAATGAAAGTGAGCAAGGGGAGGGTAAATAAATTGTGTGGGTGTGTGTTGGGGGGTGGGAAGGTGTGTGTGTGTAGCACAGTGGCACAGAGCTATAAATAGACCTACCCATGAAGAGCAAGTGTAGGGGGGCAGGCAAGGAAGGAAAGAGATGGGAGAGGCAGATGCAAGAGAGAGAGAGAGAGGAAAATGAGGGTGCTTGCACCACACTGTGCTCCATAATGATTCAGATCCCAGCACAAAGCTAGGCTTAAGCCCAAGTCAAGCCTCATAACTGTTAGTAGCGAAGATTTCTGACCCACTTCCTTACTTATTGCTCTCATTCGGACCTAAGATGAGTTTTTTGCATCGATCGCCTCGGCTCTTAGTAACTCGGACTAAGCCCGTAGCTATTGAAACATCTGTGCTGGTTATGGTTCTGAACTGAATATTATTCACCATTTCCAAGGATGAGCTCTATGCTGATAAAATCAATGCAAAAACAATATGAAACTTTTTATGATTGATCTGGTCGCAGCCAGATAGGACAGCTGAATACAATATAGCTGATACAATTAGAGACTGTTTGGCTCAATTGTCTAGTCTTCTCGTAGATTCATAATACTCACATTGAATCTAGAGTCTTCTCCAGAAGTGTGTTGAGTAAGAGCTGTATTGATTCAGTTATATGGGTCAGTGAGTGTCTCATTTACTTTGAAATTGATTTACATAAAGCATTGCTCTTTCTCTGCTCACTGTCTTCCTCAGCTGTGCGCTTTGGACGTATTCCTAAACGGGAGAAGCAAAGGCTTTTGGATGAGATGCAGAGCTACATGAACAGCCTCAATGAATCGGCCTCCATGGAGATCGACTCCTCCCCTCCCCCCGAGGCCCCAGCCAGTCCTGATGAGAGTCAATCGGAAGAGGCGATCGGGGCCATCTCGCAAGCATACCGCAACATCTTCGTGAATGGCGAGGAGAAGGAGGTAAAGCCGGTGGTCAATAACAACAACAACAACAACAACATGAACAACAATGCCACCCCTACCGGTTTCCACTGCAACAATGAATCGCAGGACAGTAACCACACTCAGGCGCACCCTCATGCAGTCCCACAGCAAAACTATCACCGTCAGCCCGTGTCTGCCTACCATCCAAGCCCAGCCCGCTGCCCTGTCGCTCACCGGGATAACACCACGCTCGACAATAGTCACTACACTCACCCCGTCTCATCCAATCAGAGTCCACAGTGCCCCGGATCTCAGAACTACTCTGCCAATCAAAATAGCTATCACGTTAATGAGACACAGGCACCTGCTACCTGCCCCTTCAGGTTGGGTGGAGGAGCCAAAGTCTTGGTAAGTGAGTCTAAGTGTGTGTGTGTATGTGTGTGTGTGAAAAGTCTGATTAAGATAAATAATCTCAACAAGCACAGCATACAAAGACTCAAAAACTCCATTTCCCAAAGCTCCATTTCCCGTCATTAAATCTGACTTTCTGTGTCTCCTGACAGGCTTGCCCCCTGAATGCCAGCCCAGTGTCTCCTGCGGGCCGTTCTAGCCAGCAGGTGTGGGAGGCCTTCTCCCAGTGCTTTACCCCAGCTGTCAGAGAGGTGGTGGAGTTTGCCAAGAGCATTCCTGGCTTCCAGGCTCTTAGCCAGCATGACCAGGTCATGCTGCTTAAAGCAGGCACATTCCAGGTAAAGTGTGTGTGTGTTTAATATGCGTGTGTGTATGTATGTGTGTGTGTATGTGTGTGTGTGTATGTGTGGGTGTGTATGTGTGTGTTAATAATTATTGTGAATGAGTGTAATAATCACTAACCAAACATTCTTATCTGTGCTCCCTCCCTAGGTACTGATGGTGCGGTTCTGCTCACTGTTTAATGCGAAGGAGCGCACTGTGACGTTCCTGAATGGACAGACGTACCCACTGGCTTCACTGCGGGTACTGGGCATGGGCTCACTGCTGGACGCCATGTTTGAGTTCAGCGAGAAGCTCTCCTCAATGGGCCTGGAGCCAGATGAGATGGCATTGTTCATGGCAGTCGTGCTGCTGTCTGCAGGTATGCTCACCTACATGTAAACATGTACACATAGACACACACACACACAAACACACATATGTACACACTCACACACACACACACACACACACATACACTATATGCATGCATAAGACCTCTTGATTGTAAGTAGAGTAGAGAGTAGAACACTTAGACATGATTTACAGTCTCTGCTCCTCCCCTGACTAATTAACTAATCATCTCTGTGTGTCTCACAGACCGAGCAGGCATATCTGATGTGGGAGCAGTCGAACAACTCCAGGAGGGTCTGATTGGTGCTCTGCGGGCGCTCGTCATCCGCCGTCGCCCTGATGACAGCTCGCTCTTTCCCAAGCTCCTCCTGAGACTGCCAGACCTGCGTACACTGAACACCCTGCACTCTGACAAACTGCTGGCCTTCCGTATAGACTCCTGAACCACTGGTCCTTATCTCAGAGCCACATCCAAACACCTTGTGCACAATGCAGACCCACCCTACACACAAACACACAGACACAGAAACAAAGTCCTCAGGAAGGACTTGACTTGTTGACCTGTAAACGGGGTTGGTCCATGCTAAAAAAATGCTGCCCTTTAATCTAAGGGCACTCTAAGGTATGACTCACCTTGCAAACTGAGCGGTTGTACATTTGAATCCACTCATGTCATCGCCACGGTGACTGGCCGGTTAAAAAGAACACAGTAAAACCAGGAACAGGTGAGTGGGCTCTGGAACTCCTCCAGGTGTTCTTCACTAAGACTAAGCCTCTACTAGCACCTTATCACTCCACATCTGAAGCTGCGAAACACTCAAGACTAAAGGACCTTTTCCATGAGCAACCACCTCACAGATGGACAAAAAAGAGACAGTCTGCTAAAGCTAATGCTAAGCTAACAAGATTCTGTTCAGACTGAGGAGTGTTAAAAATAACACTTTTACAGAGACTGTTGTATCTATTTTTATAAATACATAAGTATAGATGGAGAGAGAGTGAGCATAAAGCAACAGTGGCCTTTGGCTGTCCTTACTTTCTTTTAGTGTTTCAGTTCAATGAGACACCTTAGAGGGGGGAGAAAAATAATAGAGGCCAATTCTGACTGAGATAAGCAAGGAATATTGTCAATGTGCAATGTTTTTACGTTAAAATGTCATTGAATGAATAGGCTGATTAGAATTGCTACCCCTTTTCAGGGGCCGTGATATGGGATCCATGGAAAGACATAGAACACTGAGCTGCAAACAAATTTTCCAAACAGTTCCAAAAAATCAGATGCAGTGTGTTTATATCAGTGGCTCTTTTCTATGCTCCATAAGTGATATTTGTTTGTGTGACTTCCTGTCTCCAGCCATATATGCATACACAACTAGATACAATGCAAAAAAAATTAGTAGCCTGGGAAATTATCCTACTGTGTCTTTATGAGTAAAAAAACACACACAAACATGGAACACACACACACACAGACAAACACGCACAGAACTCACACACACATCCAGTGACATAAAAAGTATGTATTACACACAATCCCTCAGGGGGAAAAACTCATTTCTCATGCATCAGTGATCATCAGAAAGAAACCCTACACCAGTTCTACCAAATCACAGTTGCAGTTGTTCCTTCTTCAACCAATTTCCAGCCTGTCCAAGGCTCTTTTAGATACATGTGTTTGTTACTCTTGGTCAATGCTATCATTACAATGAAAATAAGAAAATAAGCTGTTTTATATTTGGACATACATGAAATATCTCTATGACATTTGAAAGCTGTAAATTGTATATGAGTAAATGCTTTTTTATGAGAAATGCCAGTGATCCTTTGTGTGGTGAAATCTGGGAGCTATGATTAATTTTGTCTATACCATAGAGGGGGGATGTATTTCAAATTTTCAGGGGTTATATTGTTGTATATATTGTATAGCTGTGGATCTAAACACCACTCCTGTAGAAGTGTTTGATAGCTCTGCTCAAATTTGCAGTGGCCGATAATAAAGGGCTTCTCATATGGAAGGAAAGGTTTTTGCCTGAAAGGAGGAGTCATTTTGTGTTGTTCATCCCTTTGTAGGGAGAAATGCCCGCAGTTCTGAAAATAGACAGAACCAAATTCAACCTCTCAACTTTCACCCCTGCACCTTGGTTTGCATCACTGGAGATTATTTGATCTACTCAAGAATCTAAACCAGACTCAGACCAGTTTTATTTCTCCTTTTTATTTCTCTGTGATTTTGAGACACCTTCTGTTATTCGATCACTGTCAGCCTAGCACCACCCCTGCCCCACCCCACCCCACCCCCTGGAAAAAGAAAAAGAATCCTACTGACCCATTGTTGTATATTTTGTAAATGTGCTCTGTTACTCTTCTTCTGTAGAAATGATATTAAATGAGATTATCCATCATGTTCAAGTTTGTCTTGTTTCTTTGTCTGCTGCTGTCCCTGACAGCCTCTGTGGCATGCGGGGTGAGGGATGCCTCTGGAGGAGACTGGTAGCCTAGCAACAGCAGCGTATCGCACATGCATCTGTAAGAGAACTTATGGGACACAGCAGTGTGGAGATAAGGAGCACGGGCTTGTTCATTTGATCGATGAAGTGTCCTCGTTTCCAGAGGCTTCTCTACAACCAGCCACATCCCCAGCATCATATGGATTAATGTATAGGATTATATAGTGTATACTTAATGTATTGCTTGTGCTGAGGGGGTCTAATAAAAGAAATGTCAATGACCGATTTCTTCACTCAGATATTCCCTTTGGGGGATTATTGACAAATTTGTTTTATAGTAATGAATCAGTTACAGTGTAAACAAAGCAAGAATAGACTGAACAGTATGTTATCATATATGCAGTACATGTTACGAATCCATATGCTGTATACAACTGATGTCTAGATTTGCAACTGCAAATTATTTCTCTGTATTTGACACCGTGATTTGGCACTGTGGTCGCTAGTGCATCTCAGTTTTGCATGGCTGAAGCTGTATTGGGAGAGGACCATCTGGGCCAGACCTGTGACAGAACTAGTCCAAAGGACAGTCTGATATGATATTTGCTATTATATCTGCTATTTAGTCAGTAACAGCACCGCTGCAGTGAATAGCCACCATCAAGTTAAGTAAACAGGGTGGTTAAATCAGAGAGCAGTTCGCCAATTAATTATAGTTTACCTTATAGCTCTCTGTGCCTAAACAGTCTAACCATTTTTAAACAAAACTTTTGTTGTCTTGTGGAATCAGCTGAAGAAAATATCACTGAAATGTAACCAAAATGTGACTAAATGTTAACTGGATAGGGAAATGTGGGCCAACATCTTGGATCATTACACAAAGACATTTATAATTAGCATGTTCATGGTATATTAGTATATTGGACTCAACCAATCAGTCCAAGTTGATTGTACTGTTGGTATATGTTGACTTTATATTACAGTAAGAGCTTTTTATAAACAAATGCATTAGGCAAGGGTCGTCACTATCTATGTCACTATGTACACTACCTTGTCACTATGACCTGCAAATAACTACTGTGGCACACAATGACCTATAAATCACCAGAATCCTGTAAAGGCAGGAATAGTTCACCATCGCAAAGTATTGCACTAAGGCTACCTCAGTTCAAGAACTCTGTTAAATATTTCAGCAGTAGTAAGTTATTTATTGTGTGATAGCTTTACAATGTCAACACAGTAGTACTGTGTGTGGACGCTGCCAGAAACTCCAGACAATTACTTTCCCATTTTATTCCTCCCTCCCCTGATAGTGTGCAATGGTTTATTGGAGGTGCAATGGTTTATTGTCTAAAGCACACACAGGCACGTGGTGTAATGTGAATATTTACTGTAATAACACACTAATAAGCAAATTAAGATTGCTGATTAACATGTCAAGAGCACTTCAACCGGAAAATTGTTCATTATTTATCACGTCCATTGTTTGGCTGACCAAGCAAACCGGCAGGACATTTGGACCTTTGATGAATGTGGCTTTTGTGGTCAGATGACTCTATGGTGTTAATAGTTGATGTGCAGTCAGCTGTTTCTACCCAAGCCTTGTCATTAATTATTTACAGTTAAACAGATCAACCGAGATAGACTCAATTTTCAGCTCTACAGTGTGAGCGCCTGTCTGACTTGAGTGCGTGTTAATAAAAACTAATACTGCAGCGCCCTCTAATGGCAGACATGTGATCACGCTGCCATCTGCTTATGAAACCAGAAATAAATTGATCTCATTAATATCAGCATTTAATTAGGCTTTTAACAATGTCCCAATGCTACCTTATCATGTTAATTTGATGTCTTGTGGTTGCATAAGACTGATGAAGCTATTCTTTATTACCTTTATTACCTTCTAGATTAGTTATTCATTGACTGGATGAGGAGGAGAGCGAAAGGAAGCTGATGGGGAAAGGCTGTCATTGTTAAGGTGAGTACAGAGCAATACTCAAGCTTGTATCTTTTGCCAGGTGCCAGGTGCATCTTTTTTGTGTTTGTTGGTTGTGGATATGAATTGAATGTGTACAGACAATAACTGGTGCGTGTGTGTGTGTGTGTGTGTGTGTGTGTGTGTGTGTGAATGCTCTTTTTTGTTTGTTTGTATAAACAATGTAGGTACTGAGCTGCTTGTGGACTGAACATCTGTTGTGATTCTGCAAAATACAGAAAAACAGATTTCTGAGTGGGAGAGCACACAGTTGAGCGTTTGTATCAAACCAGGTCTCTTTCACTGTTTAATATAAACACCAATGTATACATGAACTGACCTCACAGAATGAGACTTACCTTGAATAGACTAAACTCTGAGTTAATCCAGTGAAAGTTATCACCTATTAACCCTGGTAAACCCTGAGTGAGGCGTTTTCAAGGGTGTAACCACCATGAAATTTTAAGTTAAATTGAAGCATTAAACTCTCAACAACCAGTGAATGCATCTTTCATGTAGATAAAACTGTTGTTGTTTACTCAATCAGAAGAAAAATACACATCCATAGCCCGCCCCGTCTGGATGATGGATGCTATGATTGGTTTCTGGGATTTTGATGAACAATCAGGACAACCAAGGGCTGGTCTCCAGATGTACTTGCAGAGAGGGTGACCACCTCCATATAGGCAAACAGTGGGACAGTAAGCACATTTTCGTGGCACAAAGTAGGGCAGACTCAGTAACACAGTTTATTAAATATAAGACTTTTCTGACAACACAGAACCCTATTTAGCCCAAACAAGCGAGGCCTATGTTTAATCTGACTGAATGGCACTGACTTATTTTGGCAAAGGGCCTAGTCCTTGTCCATGTTCAAACTTATTCATAAACTTTCTAAAAATTATATTGCCATAGTAGATACCAAAATAGTTAGATTAAATGGCTCGAAATGGTAAAACTGCTTTCATGTAGGACATTGATGGCAATATGCGGGATGTGGGACAAAGGCTCAAATTGCTAAGATAAAAAGGGTCGCTCTACTTGCAGAGCAAATTTAGAATTAGTTAGAAGTTTGTTTGGGTTTACTTAGGCTAATCACACATAGCTTTTAATATGTAAACTATAAATTTAGACAGCATGAGCAAGAAATTCTGAAAAAAAGTATAAAACCAAACAGAATCAAATAAATAACTATATTTGGTATAGACTGGTAATTTATGTAATGTGTGTGACCAAGACCAATGACTGAAATGGGTTTGTTTAAAGCAAATGGCTTTTCTTAAGATGCTTGTACCATGAAATGCCATACCTCCACTATGCTCATGGTGTTGATGTGAATGTTTCATCATACTGTGTACTCTCATACATTTCCAGTTCCAACCCTTGTGGACACACTATTAAAACAAATGGGAAGAGGGAAGCATCAGAAGGCATTTTTGATGTGATCGTGAACATATTATATCAAGGATGATAATTATTAAGAAATTGTATTGTATTGTGAAGCCTTAATAAGACACATACCATTAAAATAAGTTGATTATTAAACCTGATAGCAACTGAAAGTGGACATTTTTTTTTTGTTTAGAATAGACGTGCACAATTCCTCACTTGTTGTGATTGTTAATTATTTTTATTTATATACCACAGTGGCTGAAAGCATGCAAAGAGAAACATTTTTACATAGTTACCCCTTAGGTGTGTCAGTGAGTTGGATGGGGTTGCATTTACGTAGCAGTGAAGAGGTCAAAGAGGAACTATTAGGAGGAGTTCAGAGAACGGTGAGAGGGATTGAGTACCATCATCTTGGATTCCACCCAATACGCCACTAAGGACGAGATGTGAGGTTAGTTTAGTTTCACTCACAGGATTCGTGCAAGGTGAAAGGTAAGGTAAGGTAAGCCCAAACATAAGTATCTGGCTAAAACTGAAAGGAGTTTATCCACAGCCTCCGAGTCCAAATGCCCCATTGACTGAAAGAAGCAAAAAAGCATGTAAAGTATTTTTGATGCAAAAACGCTGTGGAAAAGCACAAGACAAAGAGACCCATAGTAACATCTGTCTAGAGGGAAACACACAGAACAACAAGACAAACAGGAAGAAAATAGCAGAGGACAGCAGGGAACAATTTTGGTGATCAGTGAGGGGTGAGCCTCAAGAGAGCACAGGAACAAACAAGGGCATTAACAAACCAAGGCACATAGTAAACTCACTCACACACACACACAGACACACACACACACACACACACAGACACATACACACACACACACACACACAGACACAAAAGCAAACACAAAGCAAGCACAAAAGTGCACTTCAGTGAATGCTGGAATACTGACAATTTCCTTAAAATATTAGTTAATTATAACAATAAATACTATGTTAGCTTGTATAACATTTTCCACTTTTTCAAATACATTGTATTTAGTAGTGACAGGACCACGACAAGTAATTAGTTATCACATAACACAATAATTTAACTCCATTAATGACTACTATCCACATCATCAGTGTATAGGACAAAAAAGTCATTGTGGTTAGTTAACTCCGTAACCATTTTTTAAAGCTAGTCTTTACATTTTCTATTACTTAGGTAATAACTTTATGAGGACATTTACAAAGTAGGGAGACACATTTCTTTGGAATGCAAAACCCAAAGTTCAACTTCTACATGCATATTTCCTGATAAAAATTGTGTGTGTTTGAGAATTTGTTTCCACAACAACCTTTTACACTGAAAACGTATACATATTTTGGAAATTATTTATTGGAAATTATTGTGTTATCCAGGTTATGAAAGAGCTTATTATGCCTAATGATTTTTAAATAGTTTTTTTCTTCATTTAGTACAAAGTCCTCTCCATACTGAATGAACCTAACAGAAAACTAAAAAAAGGCTAAGATACATAATACATTTTAGAAACAAGGCAAAGAGACAGAATGTGTTCTGTGTCTGTCACACTCAAATTCACCCACATAAAACCAACTCAAAAGCATTCACCACCCCAAAAAATAAATGACATCCAAGACAGACAAAGCACATCCAATTAAGTGTTCACAGTGTTTTTCTGTACTGACGAGGATGCTTCAGTAGGCTAAGCCAGAGGTTTCCAGCAAGAATCAACAGTCATATGACAGTTTGAGCCTTTAATTGTCTTAGTCATCATCTAATTACTTCGGTACCTGACCATTACAAAACTGAACCACCTACAAAGACCATGATGTCATCCTTCTCTCAGGGATGCTTCTAGAAGAAGGGTTATGGAAAGCTCCATGTACAAAATAACAAAGGAAAGATGGACATGTTTTGCATAATAGCCACCAGAGGCTTAGTGATACATGTAAGACTTGATGAATACTATTGTTTAGCTGATATTACAATGCCGTATTGTGAAAAAGATAACTCTCAAAATGTATAATACTGCTACAGCTTGACAACACTGATATTTGCTGAGATAACCGATTTCACAATCAAGAAAAGTAGTACTTGTAAATGAACATAATGGTGCCTATTCTGACATAATTAAGACAATCTATAAAATCTATAATGAAAGGTGCAAGGAAAGCATTTATGGGTGTTATAGATATTCTTCACATACTCTCCAAATCTTAGACATTTATGTGTGACCACTGTGTCACATAGTCACATAGACCACAAATTAGTGCCTGTGTGTATGTGTGTGTGTGTCTGTTTGTCTGTCTGTGCTGTCTGTGTGTGTGAACTTTTTACAACCCAAACTACAAAATTTTGTTAAGCAAAAGATGACCTTTCCCACTAATCTGTTACATGTGCCTCATTATGAAACCTGAATGACCCTCCAGTATGTAACTCACCCACTTTTCTCTTTAGCCAACAGGTGGCCAAATACTCTCTGAGAATATCCTCAAAGAGAACACCCTTTGGCTGAGTGAGAATGGTATGTTCTTCTTGGCTTCCATGATACTCTCCCTGTTTATGAGCTGCCAGAATGTACTACATTTTAGTGTGGGGGTGGAGACAGGGATAAGGTCTTGAGTGGGATTAACTTCACAGAGGGGTATAAAGAGCTGGATTCATTCACACTGTGGACGGACGATCGGACAGCAACTTCTGAGCTGAATACAACAGTAGCAACACTGCTTCCTGAAATCTGGATGAAGTCTAATTCAACTCTAATTTCACCCAAGGATACAGAGAAATGTGAGAACTTGGAACTCACACATACACAGAAGAAGACAAACACGCATCTTCATAATCTGGAGAAACACAAACACTGCTAGAGGATAATCCTCTGAGGATATACGAGTGACAGAGTGAAAACCTAAAGACAATAAAAACACAGAACAGTATTCAATACGGACAAAACAACATAAACAGAAATCATGACGCAGAAGAAGGTAAGTCATTAGCATATCTTGTGTCAGGACTGCAATGCAAAAAGAAAGAATGACTTGTGAAGATTCTGTGTTCAGGCTTTATTTATTGCTAGCATTATCATAATCCCTGAAACAAGTCATGGCCTGAGCGCTATTTGGAGATTGCTGTTGTAATATTAAAGAGTAAAAAAGACACTAATTACTATGCTATCATGTGGGTCTGAAATCAGAATGTGAATGCTTCCAGTGGCAAGCCTGAAGCATTATTTCTGAGTTGATCTACTGAGTGATTCTATAGGTCAGCTTGGGAACCAAATTCAGAGAGTGAAGTTAAAATGTAGATGTAATCACATTTCTAACAAGTCTCTGAAGTACAATTATTAGGTTTATGTAATGATTCGGTAAGCTAGACAGGATCAATAATACTCATTAAGGCAAGTGTATGTTGTAGTATGGTATGATATTACAAAGGTATTTATATCTCTATATGAACTATAAATTGTGCACACCATCTGGGTGTTTGACAGGAAGTGAAATATCTCCATTTGTCTTCATACCTCTAGGTTGCTCCGACTGTCAAGACTGTAGATGGGAATACGCCCCCAAGCTATGAGGAGGCAAATCAAGGTAAAACCCAACTGGAACGTATTATAACATGCTACATTTCCATAGGAGCAATTTGTTAATACACACACCGTTTAGTTAAAGAGTGAGAGCCCAACTCTGCAGATGAGACATTTAGATATGCCCAACTCTCTCTCTCTCTCTCTCTCTGTCACTCAGGATGTCCAGGTTACTATTACGTGGACGGAGAAAATGTGGTTTTCTCCTGGGATGACAAGAACATCCGCCGTGTATTTATCCGGAAGGTAAAGCATTTGTTTTTTGGTACAAAAAGGCCTGGCAGTAAACAACAACGGATAGAGTGCTTGTAAACATTAATGAAGACTTAGCTCCTCTCATTTGTGCCTGCTTTCTTGTGTAGGTGTATGCCATCCTGATGTTCCAGCTGTTTACCACGGTTGGGATAGTGGCTCTTTTTACATTCTGGTGAGTGAAAGCCACTTTAGGAAACCTTGTGCATCTACTACATATGATTTATTTACATTTAAAATTTTGATGTGTGAACATAAACATGTGACATGACTGTCTGTCTGTGTCTGACTCTGCAGCATGCCTGTGAAAATCTTCATTCAAACTCATCCAGGCCTTTATTCGTTGGCCTAGTAAGTGCACTTTGTTGGCCTAGTTGCTACTTGTAAAATACAGACCACACAACATTTATGGAAGAGACTTTACCCTGCTTTCTTTTCTTCATTTCCACAGTCTGTTTTTCTTCATCTCCTACATCACCCTGGCCTGCTGTGGCGATATCAGGTATGAAAAGTCATGTTATAATAACAATAACAATAACAAACAGTTTTATTATTGTTATTGTTATGATCACTATTATCATCATCATAATCATTATTATTATTGTCATCATTGCTGTATTGTCAATTCATACCACAATAATAATAATAATAATAATAATAATAATAATAATAATAATAATAATAATAATAATAATTTATATGTCTGACACTTTGTGTAAAACTACAAAGGCTAAATACAGTAACATTTCATATAGCTATGTCATAACATTCATGGATCACTCCTGTTTGCATAAGGGCTCATACAACCCAACTGTTAACCTTAATCTTGTTCCATCCCAGGCGGCAATTTCCCTGGAACTTCATTCTGCTCACCATCTTTGTGAGTATTTTATATGGGGCATTTCTCTTTTCATCTTTCTCTACTCTACTGCATCTTTGTGAGTATTTTATATGGGGCATTTCTCTTTTCATCTTTCTCTACTCTACTGTCTTCATCCATTCCCTTTTTTCCTCTCTTCCTTTAACCATCCCTTCTCTCTCTTCCTGTCCTGACCATGCTTTGCCTGTTTGACTGTTTGCATGCTTACGCTCTGTCAACTCCCAGACTCTCAGCATGGCTTGCATGCTTGGCTTTATTTCCAGGTAAATATGAAGCTGGAGACTTTTATAGTACCATTTATTTACCCAAAACTACTGAGATACTACTTAACTGGGACGTAGGCTTGAATTAGCATGCATCCTCTTAGGCTCAAAGCTAAAGAGGGTTACTGGGTTTGAATCCCAGAGATGGATTATGACTTAATGCATCAGTACATACAGTATGCTGTGCTAAAATGAGTTTTTGATCACAGTTACATCAATGTTAAATAACAGAGTATGGAATATTTTATAATAAACTTAAACAACAGCTATGGTTTAAAATAGCCTTTAAAGTTAAGTTAGAAAATGTTTGCATACAGTTTTGGTTTAAAACAGCTGTATTGACAAATCTAATAAATATCTTTCAATCATTTTATCTGTCATTCTAGCTTCTACAACACTAAATCTGTGCTGTTATGCCTTGGGATCACTTCCATGGTCTGTCTATGTGTCACTGTTTTCAGCTTTTTGACCAAGGTGAGTTATACAAACAATATACACTCTTAAAACTAATATAAAAATTATATATGACATAATATTTTATGCCTAGCTTTATAATCAGAAAATTAATATTGATATCTTTTTGACTGTTACATCAAAATGCTTTGGTGCAGAGGGATGTGTGTATTTATGATTGTGTTGCATAAGTATTTTTGATAGTATTGCTATACTTATTTATAAACTTTCTGTTCCATATCACTCTGTCCAGGTGGACTTCACTTCGTGTCAGGGGCTTCTGTTTATCCTCTGCATGGTGTTGTTCTTCTGTGGCATGATAATGGGCTTTGTTGTCCCCTTTGGCTATGTACGTATCTATACCCCTTACACTTTATAAACAAAACTAAAAATATCTATTGAACTAGGCCAAACCCATTCTGTCTGGACGGGTTAAAACAGATGACTCATTGGCAGTCTGTAGTCAGTGGTAGTGCATCTAAATTTAGCCTTTTCCTGTAAAGCCTCACTGCCCAGTTCCCATGGGTGAGGTGGATTATTACACCTTAGCTTGGAGCTAAATTTGCACCAAAAGCAACACTTATTTTTGGCACCCAATCCTTCTTAATGTCTGTAGTAATGTTTTTCCCTTATTCAACAGGTGCCCTGGTTGCATGCCATCTATGGGGTCGTTGGTGCAATTGCATTCACTATGGTAAGTCTTCTGAATGCCATAATCAAGGGTGTCCTGACAAAGTTCTTATTCTGCTATTTCTTGATGTTCCACTGACCATCTTGTCTTTTCTTTTGTATCTTTTCCTTCATCCCAGTTCCTGGCCTTCGACACTCAGCTGCTGATAGGCAACAAACAGTACACTATTAGTCCGGAGGAGTATGTGTTTGCCACCTTAAGTCTTTATTTGGACGTTGTCTATCTGTTCACCTTCCTGCTACAGTTGTTCGGTGGACACCATGAGTGAAGGTTACTCATGACCTTACTAATGACTTCTTGCCTCCACCTAACGATAGAGATCTGTAGTTTCTCTATTTAAAGACGCCATAGCTTGTTTTACTTCCTGCACTCAGGTATTGCTGATGCTTCCTCTTCCTGTCTACTTGACCCATAATGTACCAACCCAAATGTTCTGCGGACATCGGGATATACCAGATTACCGAGAAGGTTTAGGAATAGATACACTTTACAAATCAACACTATGTTTATGCTAGTGTACAGATGTTTTGGGTGACTGTCATATGGACATGTTTGGATTGCATTGATTAGCTGCTCTTCATAGGCAGTTTAAATTAGATTAAAGTAGATTCATAGTAGCTGCTATTTTGCATGTAATGAATGTAGGTAAGGAAAGACATGGAAACAGACCTAATTAAGACAAGGACCAATGTATGTCAGTGAGGGCATCTTCATATGAACTGCTATCTGCAGGAAGTCATCTGTGTATATCCTGAGACATATACTTTTAAGAGGTCCTTTGTCTAATGCTAAATGTTTTGACATTCCATTCTGGTATTATAAGGAGGTAGCATATGCCAAACTCAGTGAACTATTTTTGTAACTATTTAAACAAGTGGCCTTGTTGAATGTTTTATACAGAGTCTGTGTTAACGTGTCTGTAATATCAGGATTAAAACTCAGTAGACTGATGATTAGATGTGCCCCTGGCAAAAGTAGCTATTTCAATGCCAGTATTTCACGCATTGTTGGAGATGACACATTGATATTCTCAATACACTTGGAGTAATCATGAGAAATATGTGTGAAGTATGTGTTCTGCATCTGAATCCAATCACTTGATGAACAGATCTGAGAACAGTTAATTGAAAAAACAAGAATTTTATTAAAAAAAGAAAATCAACATATCAAATTCAAAAAAGAGAACAACCAAGAGAGAACAAAAAAGAATCTCTTTTTTCAATGAATAAAAAACAAGAGTAACAGAGAAATCAGCAACTGTGGCACAGGAAGACTGCTGGTTAGCAACCGGCTGACGCACTACAAAATAAAGCAAACAAAAAAAATCAACATTTATTTTTAACTCCTATTCCTTGTTCACACTGTACAAAATGAGTTCTTGTATAAATAAAGAAAATGTTGAGAAGCAGTTGATGAGATGAGTCCTTGATTTCGCTTACCACATTGTCTAATTGATTGCAAAACTCAAACCATAAGAACGAGAGTTTATATGGACGGGACACGACACTATCATCAAAATTAATCCTATTAATCATGGACTCTTACAGCTATACAAAGAAGCCCCAGAAATTCTTCTGTAATCTATAGTCAAATCTATATAGTAACATATAGATGTAAATAATTAGATTTCACAGAAATTGCATAATTGCCTAACACAATGTGTTGATGGTGTCATACCTGTGACTGTACTAGTACAACTCTGACACTCCAGCTTGTTTGACTTTGAATGTTTATAAATCATCATAGCTGAAATAAATAATAACAAATATGTTGTCTATGGTTAAAATGGACAGACTATGTAGGTAAAGGCGAAAATTGAGCATTTTTTTCTTCCTCACAACACTTCCGACATAGGGGCACAGGTTAAGGACTTCAGTCTTGAAGATTTTCTTAAGGCATGAATAATTGCACAGCATGTGTACAATGCTAAAGGCTCACTAACATCAGACAACCATGTATGTACATCCAAGAAGATATCAGGCAACGTGAGAAAACAAACAAGTCTGCTCCCTATTCTGAGAAACTGCCATACTGTTGCACTCATTGTTTTGAGGCACATTAACAAACTCTGAATCCTGCAGGTTTGAGTTGATTTTTTATTTTTATTTTTTTTTGCCTTTTCTTTAATATTTTCAAAAATACATATAATTTTGTTAGGCTAGGTCCTATACTACATGTGGTTATCATCTCATGAACTGCTTGAACATTCTGTCATAGCAGCAAGACGTTTTGAAACTATGAAACAAATCATACAAAGACAACAAGGCATTTCTAAGAGGGTGACTGTTTTTTTGTTTTTTTTTTTGTTTTTAAAAAAAAAACCAAAACAAAAAACACAGCATTCTATTCTATTCTCTCAAAGTTTTCAGCAGTTGCATATTTCCTAATGTACATAACTCTTATGCAATAGCTAACAGAAGGTGATGGGAATCTCCTTCACTGGAACAAGTCAATACTACAAATAAGAGCAACAACTACATCTCGATCAGTGTTACTGTGAGACAGCTAGCTATTATCAGATGTTACTGAGAATTAAGCAAAGAAGCTCATCTCAGCTGCGGCATATTTTTTTCACAAATAAATTAGTTGATTGCTCTCTTGTATACAGCCTTGCACTATAAAAGGTATGCCTTCAGGATAGAATGTCAGAATTAAGCTTCCTAAAACACAAACACTGCAGTGTAACAAAACATCATTTCATAGTTTCAAAACTATATTTCAATTTTGTATTTGAAGTAATGGCTGATGCATGGTGTGTGGTTTTTGCTTTCGCCATGCAAGTCAAAAACCAAAACTGATGCACTATCCTTCATGAGGTGTTCATGATGTGAATAAACTGTACTCTTACTACATCTGGACAGGACACAATGACAAAAACAATCAGACAAAAACATCTTTAAAAGAAAACACAATGAAATCAAAGTCACATCAATGAAATTCAACAAGCCACTGAAAAACATCAAAAAGATCTTAGATACTACCAAGCATCAAAGGGAAAGGCCAAATATGTACAGAAATAAAAAACAAAAAAAAACTTTGCTGGCAATTTAAATAAAGCCAATTATGCATGAAGTATTATCATGTTGGTGCCTTAATGCGCATGCTTCCTGAATATTCCATGTGAATTGTTGATTTTTCTCCTTTCCAATTAAATATAAGCCCAAACCAGCCACATAACTATCCCTGTAGGTGAATATTGCTCATTAGAGGTAAGAGGGTAAGGAGGAACATTGTTCTCATTTTGACTGTACCAATGTGGGGTAAGTAACAGATTTTCAGACAGCTTGTTCTACTGGTAGATGGCTTAGTCATCTTTGGTTGTAGACGTTAGAGAAAACAAAGTTGTTTTGGACAAAGCATGAGGAGAAGAGAGTAACCAAACCTTGGAAAATATTTTTGCCTGATCAACATTTCAAACAAATTAGATTGGATATCTGGCCAATATCACTCTATCCTATCAATAGGCTGGTAAACATCACCCTATGCTATGTGTCAGCCGATGTTGTCATGTGTTACTTATGGCAGCGGGCAATCTTTACAATGGGTCTATTTCACAGCAGCCATTTTTCCAAGAAGTTACAGGGTAAGCACAGGTGTTGTTAATGACACCCAATAAGATTCCGATTCAGTGTAGCAGACCCTGCGACTTCTTTGGCTAAATGGCTGCGGTAAAATAGGCCTGTCACATATTTTTTGTAGCTTCATCTGTATATTACATTTATGTATATTACATAAAAAGCACTATACTTTTACATTTAGTGTCTATGAATGATATAAACTGAGGTGCTTAAAGACACCATGTTCTAGAGGAGCGCCACTTCCATCACAATATTTAGTGACTTACAGACTGGTAGGTCTAATATTGAATAAATCTTGATGACTGTTATCGACTGCATCAAGAACCTTTTATTTAAGACACATTCAAGCCCCTTCTGTACTATACTTTGGCTGAACATTTTTGAGACTTTAACTAGAGTATAAAAGTTTTGAATTCTGTTGGTCAGTCAAATGTGTTTTTCATTGGGTAATTGTTTCATCTGAATGCCTGTAGTGCTCAGAGGAAAAACAAAATAAAATGAAATAAAAAAATAAACAGTGCAAAGAGACAGAGACAGGACACTGAATAAAAAAAAATCATAAAAGTATGTCTTGGTTTGCATGGACAGTGTACAAACTCACAGACTCAAAACACATTTTACATAAAAATCCTATGAATCTCTGGAGAGAACAATAACACTACTTACACTCGTGAAAGGGTCTTTGCCTAGAGCTAAAAAAGATCATCTACGTCAACTATAAGAAATTCATCAAAAGGAAGGTTTTGCCTGAAAGACATTGCAAGTGAGAGGATTCAAGTGAAAAAAAGAAAGCAAAACAACCATCTTTAGGAAACTAACAAAAATTATCTAAAAGACAGGAATAAAAATCTGATTAAAACAGCAGCATTGAGAGAAAGATAAAAATCACTCACGCACAACCTTAACAAAGCAAAAAATCTGGGTCTTCTGTTTCAAACCTCTTATTTCTTCTGTTGTGTTTATTTTTACACATTTTTTTCTTAATTTTCTTTTTTATCTTTTTTTTGCTGAGCTCTGTGATTCCTTTTTTCAACATAAACAAAAAAAACCCACCAAAATCTAAAGCTAAATTTTATATCTGTACAAAAAATGACCAGAGTGTTACCCTCACGATAGGTACAAACTTCACACAACCACTAACAATGCAAAATAAGAAGAACCAAAACAACAAAGCCCTTCTCAAGATTGAACTACACATTTAAGTACTGTAACACACTGAGGACTGAGGAATCGTAACACTGAATTGGTGTACTAGCATAAAACTAAATTTGGGATTAATTCATTTGGGGTTATTTAAGCAAATTTTAGAACTTTTACAATACAATTACACATTAATTGTGAGTGTGTTCTGTTGTACTTAATGATGTAGTTAACATGTAACAAGGACTACAAAAAGGATCTGAAATCAGGAGTTCTTCCCTGAATTAGGAGAAATTGCTGAAGCATATTCTGATTCTGGCTTCTTTTCTGTTGCATAATTTCAGGCTCAATTTGAGAGCTCTGCTGGATGCTCTGAGGTACAATAGCACAAAACTGTCCTATATTTTATGTTCTTCAAAAACTAGAAAACTGTCTGTGGAAATAAGAGCAAGTCATTTCACCCTAACCTGGAGCAGTAACCTGAAGTCATTTGTAGCTATCGTGAGGGTTTTATATAAGGTGTTACAGAAATATTCCAAAATATATCTAAGTAGCCACAAAAATGAAAAACCACTTAAAGCTACTTATACTTGGGATGTGGCTGAACCTCAGTTTGAGAAGGTAGAGTAGTGCTAAATGGAGACATGTGAGAGGGCAGCATGTTTAATAGTGTGAAACCTGTTCAACCATGCTTGTTGCTCTCATAGGGTAGCAACATAGGTTAAAGTACTACTTTCTCATTTAAAGTTTCAAAACTAAACTGTCCATATCCAGGTTAAAACAGGATTTTGTTTGAGTTTTGTTTCTACTTAGCTGCAAGTGTATTTTCCCTATAGCCTCTTCATTATGGAAACTAAATACTCTCCGCATGAATAATTTCTTTGAAAAAATAATATTTTTTTGTTAATAATTTTGAATGATGAAGTTAAATAGGTCAGAGATTTTTATTAAATTAAATTAAAATGCTCAATGTAATTTTCATTAGTAAGCACTGATTTAGACCTACACCTACAAATAAATAGTAAAAAATATCTCTGATTGTCTGATGCTCTTACAAAAATAAGACTTCACACAAGGCATGATTTCTCACCAGCATGAATGAACAGGAACAAGTAGCTTTAAATGGTTTTTGGCCTGCCTTCAACTACAACAGTAATTACCATGTCAAAACGACACATGAAAAAAAATCTGACAAACAGAATGCATTGTTCGAGCTTCTGAAACTGTACAAAAATATTTTACGGCTGCTGATTAAAAACGAAAAAACTCAAATAAAAATAAAAGTTTGCATATATTACAAAAAATAAAAGACACATTGTGTTGTAACTTTTTCATCTTGTCTCATTCTAGTACTCCAGAATGCCTCTTTTTTTTAAAAAATAAGATTTTTTATAACATGCATAAAAATAATAATTTTGCGATTTTCCCCAGTTCTGAATTCAACAGCCTCTTTTTCTTTAGTTTTGTTGGTTTGTTATCAAAATAGAGTAAAGCTCCGTCGCAAAAATCTCCCACCTTTGGTTGAGGGACCCAAGAAGAGAGAAAAAAAGCCCAGCGAAGGTTGATAGCTGTCCTTTGTTTTTCTTTTCTTTAAAAAAAAGCATTTCTTTTTTTCATCTGTGTACTTGTCAAGATGTTTTTTTTTCCTGTGGAAGTTAGATGGTCTCATGAAGAGATCCCATGTACTTAATGCTTCCTGCTCACTCTCTACAACACCCCACACCTGTATCACTGAAACATACATACACATACACGTACAAACACACACACACACACCAACAACAACATACAGACCTTGTCAGTATTACAAACAACGTACAACAAAACAACTTTTGCAATTCTTGCAAATCAAACTCTGAACTGATGGCCTCATTTGATAATGCAATGGCCATGCTTTCATGCTGATCTAAATTGCTTTGATAAGGCCCATTGAGACACAGTGGCTGACTGAAACAGTTATTGTCTTGACCTGGGCTAGTATCTTACAGCTACAAAAGAATCTCAAATACAGTGCTTTACATCAGCAATAATTGAAGTGAATTTGAAACAGAAAAATTGTTCCAAATTCTCAAATTGCACACACTGTCTTGCAGTAATAAAACAAGAATAATTAACTTGCTGTATCTAATCTAGTCAGGGGTCCTACCTCCTGGAGCTTCACTTGGTGTGTTGGTAGGAGTAGTTTGTATGTTCTGTGGTTGTCTCCATGGCAACCTGTTGTTGTTGTTGTCCGCCATTTTCCTGCATCAAGAAATATGTGAGTCTATGAATACATCACTTTACCATGGAGTCTGTATAAGTAAGGGGTATGTGAAATAAGTTGAAAGTTGATAAAGTGAAATAGGTTGATGAAATGTTGGTAGTTACATATGGTACAGTCCAGCAGGCAGCATGTCTTACCTCTACAGGAACACTAGAGGGAGGCACTGGGGTGTATTGAGGGATGTAGGTCCCTTGCATAGTTGTATTCGCAGGCATGTACTGTTAAATGAAAGAATTACACCTTAGGAAAATATTTCATGCATTGAAGGGCAATTAATATGGCAAGTAATTAGTTGTGCTTTCAGTTCTGTAAATAATAGGGAAGGTTAAATTTATATGTGATATTAAATCTTTGTATGTGTGTGAATGTGTCTAATATCCAGTGCTCTAAGTGGGCCGGTACGCACCAGTACAGAGTACCGGCACTCCACAATTTTAGCCTCTAACATACAGGGACTTTTTATCACTTGATGATCTGCTGTTACCCACCACCTAATTTACCTGGCAACAGTCGAACAAGGGGAGTACCACCACTTCACACCAGCACTATATATGAGTGAGTGAGTGAGTGTGTGCATGTGTTTGTATCTGTGTGTGAGCATGTGAGTTTGTGTGTGGATGCACGTGCATGTGAGTGTGTGTATATGAGTGAGTGAGTGTATGTTTGCAGTGTGTGTGAGTGTGTGTCTATGAGTGAGTGAGTGTGTGTTTGCAGTATGTGTGAGTGTGTGTCTATGAGTGAGTGAGTGAGTGTGTGTTTGCAGTGTGTGTGAGTGTGTGTCTATGAGTGAGTGAGTGTGTGATTGCAGTGTGTGTGAGTGTGTGTCTATGAGTGAGTGTGTGTTTGCAGTGTGTGTCTATGAGTGAGTAAGTGTGTGATTGGAGTGTGTGTGAGTGTCTGTCTATGAGTCAGTGAGTGTGTGTTTACAGTGTGTGTGAGTGTCTGTCTATGAGTCAGTGAGTGTGTGTTTACAGTGTGTGTGAGTGTGTGTCTATGAGTGAGTGAGTGAGTGAGTGTGTGTTTACAGTGTGTGTGAGTGTGCTGACCGTGCCCGTGCTGCCTAGTGACAGGTGGCTGAGCTGCTGGGTAAGGGGGCCCATCATGGAGGTGGGCTGGATGGACATGGGATGATCCATTGCTGGAGTCAACACCGCCCCCTACAAAAGTACACACACACAAACACACAGAGAGAGAGAGAGAGAGAGAGAGAGAGAGAGAGAGAGAGAGAGAGAGAGAGAGAGAGAGAGAAAAGTTAGAGTGAGCCACTAAGATCTTTCTGGGACATTTGTGCTCTTGGTATAATAAATACAAGACAAACTTACTGCTGGCTGCATGAGGTATGACTGGTGATGCATCCAGGAGGGACTGTGCACCTGAAACATACAGTTAAAAGTCCGCTTGTGATGAGCAATTTTCCAAACGCCCAAATCATATAAAAGAAACGGGGAGTGAATTCAAATTCAATCCAAATTCAAAAATCTGTGATTTGATATACAAGCCAAGATAATACTAGTAGTGGTAGCACTGCCTAGCACCTCCACTCAATATCGCATTCAGCCAGAAAGGTTTCAGTTTCCTTGATTAGATTTTTTAGCATCCAGTCAGAAGTGAGATGGCTGTTGTGAGGCCATCAGAGGCTTGCTCAATGTGTGATCCCTATAAGGAACCTTCTGGATAGGTTGACCATGGTGTGAGGGACCCTGGGACGGGAGAAGTATGACTGGTGGATGCGTGAGGGATGCCAGCATGTGTGAACCACATGGACACACTTCCTGTGCTCTGACTGCCACACCAACGAGCCTGACTCTTTGGTGTTGCATGTTTAGTACCCCGGAAACCAGGGTTCGGGGCCGGCTGGGGTCACTGCTCTCTTCCTTCACTACAAGGACCAATAGGTTTAAAGTTCAAAGAAAGTGCCCACCCATTGTATGCCTTTAAAGAGTCTCCAGACTCTTTGCATAAAATGTAGCAAAGTGAACGAGCCTTATCTGGTCCACACATCCTTGAGATACGTATGTGCGCAATAAATATGTAATAAGATTTGCTATCAAAGAAGAATCATTTGCTCATTCCAGTTACTTAATGCTGAGGTACTTTGATGAGCCTTTAACCTTTGAGGAACCTTTAGACTAACCATTTAACAGCTATTTTGTTCATATTCCTTTTACATTGGAATATTTTTAAATAATCTACAGAGAGTCTATGGGTATAAATGTGAAATCACTTAAATATGAAATGACAATGTTACCTGAGTAAAATGATCACAGATGATTGCAGATATTTTATAATAACTCATGTGGGAAACTGCAATTTTGACAACTCTTCACTGCACTTCACAAATACACGAAAGCCAAGATATACACATATGCACACAGACCTAGATGGATTCAAACATGTTTGTGGGGAGACTGCATTGTGAATTCACACACTTTCTCTACCTGCCTTACCCCCCTGCCCTCTCTCTCTCTCTCTCTCTCACACACACATGCACACACACATACGCACACACACACACAGAGACACACACAGCCACACACAAAGAGGCAACCTGCTGCAGGTGCACTATCACTTCCATGCACCTGATCAGAATCGAGGCGCCCTTGAAATGGACACTGAAACGTAACCTTGGGTTTAATTTTAGCGGCACAGCCACCACTGCAGTGCAGAGTATGCACCTACTGGAGTCCGAAAGCGCCGGCTTGACAACCATATCACCATATCATCATTTACTCCATTGAGATGAAGCACAGCGACAAAAATGTTAACCATAACCTAATTTAAGATTTTGTTTATCTGTGTGGTTGTGAGTGTGAAAGTGTGTGTGTGTATGCGTGTGTGTGTGTGTGTGTGTGCGCGTGTGTGTGCGTGTACTAACCTGGTAAGATGAAACAGGAGAGTGCATATACGGAGACAGAGAGGTCTGAGCAATCATTCGGTTTGGTGCAATGCTGTAAGGAGGTGAATAAAACCTGCAAAAACACATCCACACACACCTTGTTATTTGCTCAACAATTTCCCTGTTAAATGGCCATTTCTGATTAGGGCACATAAATAAACCATCCCACACTTCCTTTCCACGGCAAGAATAAATAAATGCTAATCCATTTATCACATATTTGACAAAATGTTAATGTATATATTAAACCAGAAAAACATTTTTGCATGTAAAAATGAATGTATGTATTTATTCTTTCATTTTTGTTTGGTGACAATTTCGGTTCTCTACACATAAAAAGGCTGTTTACATAGTGTTAAAGAAGAATTCCATAGCCCTGATGTTCAAGGTCACCAAGTACTGTCCATAAGAAAAAAGAACGAAAATTACGCTGAATGGTGAACAGACAGCTTTTACTAACTGAATGGGGCACACAAAACCTTTAAGCCCTTTGCTATAAGGTCTAGGTTGTATCAAATTCTCTTGTTCTTTTTCCTACAGACAGCACTCAGTGATCTCAAAAAACAGGGCTATAGACTGAATCACACTGGATTTCTCCTTATCACAGACACTGTGTGTGTATATATATATCAGGTCCTATCATTGCAAATTCAAAAGCATTTTGAAAAGCATTTGAAAAATTTGCCCATATTTACAGAGGACATACAACTGACAGAAAAACAAGTACTCAGAAACAGAACATTCAGAGTATACACAGTATACGTTCCACTGCCACAGCTGCAATACCATGTGTCACCACCAGGTGTTCCTCATTCACCATGAGGACTTGGAGCCATGAAATTGTATAAGTGTCTGGGGCGGGCCTGTGTCTGAGAGGGTTTCTGGTCACACTTACCCATTCTGTAAGGCCGTCGGGTCGTACGTCAGCGTCATTCCGCCCTGCAGGACAAAAGGTCATTTGAGTTCACAGCGAGAGGATCGACTCCAGCGGGCTACGTGCACACAACACGCACACACACACTGCCAGGTTAGACAGATATGAATATCTTTACAGGTAGGCTATCGTTCATGTACAGCGTGTATGAATGACTGAACAAGTTTTAGAGAGTAGAAAAGAGAACATTGTTGGAGTTAAAGTGCAATACTCGTATGGACAAGTCTTACAGTTCTTTCTGCTGGAATAAACACAATCAGCTAACAGCAAGTTAACATTCTTGTCTTTCTGCCAACCGAAAGCATGAGAAAGCACAGGCCTATAGGTGTGTCATACACTCTCTGTATGAGTTAGTTTCCATCTAGCCTACAGCACTATCACACTCATTTTAAAATGTTTTAAAATGCCAAAATGTTTTACTTTTAAAAAGCTTTGTTTAAGTCATTGAGTTGAACAGATGAACAAAGCACAGTTTAATACAGTTCGAGATGACCTATGTATTTCCAATCATCTTATTATTTGAGAAACAAAATAAATGACAACACTGCCAAATTTAGATTGCCCGCTCTGCTCACCGCTTCACTCTCTCTCGGCCAGGGACGCCCGTTTTGCAGGTACTTTCCCTGGTTCTGCCGTTTTTTCTGTCCCCCATCTGCGAACTTGCACAGCAAGGGTTCTGTGGGTACTAAAGGCAGAGAACATGGAGATAAATTGGCAGGGGAAAAGACAGACCAAGAGATCACTGAGATATGCAGAATCACAAATGAAGTCCAATAATTTCAAGTTGGTAAGGTGATGTAGATTCATACAGACAGATAAACTAATATTACTATTATTATTATATTATTACTAACAAAAAAGCTGCATTTGAGTACATCTGAACGAATTTCAACTATTTAAAACACAGCAAATGACATTACCACAGTTTATTTTTAAGAAGGTTTTGTAAGATTCAGTTATTATTAATTGAGAGGAAGGAATTGCTGTGGTTTGCAAGTTTCTAAAAGGGTCTAAAAATACATTGAGCTTTTAAACAATTAAAAGAAACAGGTATTCATGACAACAAAACTGAAATTCTTATGTAGGCTAAAGATGGCCTTCAAGCATAATGTAAAAAGTGCATTCAAGTTTACAAGTTTATAGGTCTGAAAAATGGCCAGTGGCTGCCCTTCATGCTCAGTTTCACAAACCAGCAATACAGATGCTTCACTGTCTTCCCTGTCTGAGTGCTCCACAGACTGTTACATAATGCTAGTTTGACTACAAATCATGACAAAGAACTCCCTGTTAGTTGTGCAGAGAAGCAGGCATTTATATGCCAGACAGACACTGAAATACTGAATGGAATTGCAGACGAATACCAACATGCAACATTTTTCATGGATTCCATAGACTGCTTCTTGCCACATCATACTGTTTGTTTTTTGTTTTTTTGACACACACCCTAACCCGAAAAAAGAAACCTTGTCTAATTGTTGTCCCTAACAATATTTCTGTAACAATATTATAATTTCTTAGTTTCAAAGAAGCACTTATAATATCCATGATTTTTTTGATTGGGTAGTTTATATTGCAAATGGCTGTGACAAACCTAATCTAAAGCAAGTAAAGGTTCTAGTCGGCTTCAATGCCATAAAAGGAGCAGGGAACTAAATCAGGTGCCTCACTGGTGCTGTGTAGCCTACACTTCAAGTCTTACCTGGTACTCCGGGAGGAGTCTTGATGTATTTGCCATTAAAATGCTGAATTATGGCCTCACATTTTTCTGTTGATTCCATCCTGGAACACAAACAAGAAATGTTTACAGAACAGTCCATTTTTCACTAGACAACTTTTTTTTACACACCAACAACAGTAAACAAGTAATCCATGCAACAATATGTGTGATTGGTTTCATATCATAAATAGCAACTATATCAAATTCAATGCAGGTTTCTTCAGTTCTTAGTTCAGGTCTGTGATTTCCCATACCATTACCATTCTCATTTCATCTCAAAACAACAACTCTGAGAACAGCTTGCTAAAGCCATTTGAGAAAAGAATTTACTACTGACAACTAGTGGCTGGGAGGACCAACTGCAAGCCCCTGACTTCACCTGGCAAAGCCCACTCCACGGCTGGTGCCGTTGGCATCGCGCAGGATCCGTGTAGAGATGACCTGCCCAAAGGACTTGAGCATGGCCTCCAGCTCCTGCTCGTCCATAGACACAGGCAGGTTGGAGATGTACAGGTTAGTAGGATCCTGCTCCTGTTGCTGTGGAGGAGAAGAGACAAGAAGAGAGAGAGAAAGGTGGGGGTACAATGAGAGAGAGAGAGAGAAAGAGAGAGAGAGAGATTAAATGTGAAATTAAAACAGAGTTAATGGTGGTGGATAAAATGCCAAAACAAGGGGAGGAGAGAGAGGAAGACAAAAGGCAAGAAAAACATAGATAAGGAGAGAGACAACAAGGAAGGACGGGGTGGAGAGCAGGACAGCAGGGTGTACTGATGATGAACTTCCCAAGAGACATCTCTTTTCCTTGTCTTCTCTCTCTCACACACACACACACACCACGTGTTGTTGTTCCCATGATTCCTCCTTTATCTTCAAAGACAAATTGTACATGGTTCCAAGAAGAAAAAAAACACAGCTGCATATCTGAACTGTGTCAGTTCTATTCTTGGCGCATCGTCATGCAGGTCTGATTGCGAAACTGATGTGTTGCTCTGTTACTTGTCTTTCTTTTTGTGGTCAATAGTGAACTCTCTCCAGCACAAAGATAAAGAGAGTTGTGCAACAATCCCGCCCAGCAATTTCAGTTCCTCTGTTCTCTGTTCAGGAGCTATGTTAAGAAGTTGATCAAGCGTCATCAGTCCCTCATCCAAGATTTCTGAATGACTGACTGACGCCATGGGTTCGCATGACGCCAACATTCACGTTCTGATTTCATTTCTCTTGTTCTTTGTCTATCCTTTTAGCCATGTTATGTTTTGCTTTTCTTCAAAGTTTCTATTATTCTTTTCACTCCTTTTTTTAATTCGCTCTCTGTTTCCTCTGGGTTTCATGCATATCTCTTTCCAACACAGCTAGCGTGATTTCATTCACATTCTGACACACATATAGGCTACACAAATGCAAACACACACACAGAAACACACACACACACATACACACACACCATTTATCACAGGTGCATGGTGTGTATTTGTGTGCATGAACAAAAAAAAAAATCAAAACAGTGCAAAAGAGCAGGCTATTTTTACATGATCCCTTTGTTTTCTTATTCTCTCCATCGCTGCCCACACCCAACCCCCCTCCTCTCTCTCTCTCTCTCTTTCTCACTCTCTCTCTCTTTATCAGTCTGTTCTAAAAACAGTGTGCAGGCACTGGACGTGTGCCGCCACATTGTGTTGTGTTACAGAGCAGAGCACTGCTGAGGTGGCCATTTTAATTCTTCAGGGCTGCTGCTGCTGGTGGTGGTGGTTGTGGTGGTGGTGATGTAATGTAATGTAAGAGAGTGCAGCCAGTGAAGACCACAGGTCTGGCAGTGGCTTTCCTGGCACTGGTCAGATCACCATCACACCACCAAACCAAACCTGGCTCATGATAGTGACCTCTGATACTCTGTATGTACACTGTGTGTACACTGATACACTATGTGTTTGTGTGTGTGTGTGAGAAAGAGAGAGACAGATGTGGGGGAAGGTGCGTGTGTATGGATGGATGTGTGCCTGGACACGTGTGTGTGTGTGTGTGTGTTTGTGTGTGTGAGAGACAGTTGGTTCCCACTATACTGAACACATTTTTGCAGTGCACACAACAGCTAAATGCTGCGTGAGCATGTTTGAAATACACATATTTGCTGTGTAAACAGATTATACTCCTTAAAATCACTTTTGACCCCCAGTGAACTACAGGACTGGACATGAAACATACACTTTCACACACACACACACACACACACACACACACACACACACACACACACACACACACACACACACACACACACACACACACACACACACACACACACACACACACACACACATACACACACAGGGTTATACACACATTTATGTAATTAACTAACAGGAAATAGAATCACATTGGCTTGGCCTTATCTAAAGTGTATCAAGTGCCACATTGCTCATTCCTACCTATCATCTAAGACCACAAGCTATCTTTGAATAATTACATAACCAGTGCAACCACTCTGACAGCATGTGTGTCTGTGTTGGTGTGTGTCTGTGTGTGTGTGTGTGTGTGTGTGTCTGCATATGCGTATGCATGTGCATGTATCTTTGTGTTTATAGGGCAACTAACTGACTAACAAAGGCAAACAATTCCAATCATAAAGACATGGTTTATTTTGCATTCATGCCAAGTCTGAACTCGACAGCTTATGAAAAGCTAACCTTTGGCTCTGTCCTGTGTCTGTGTGTGTGTGTGTGTGGTTTAAACAGTTATATAAAACCACAGTAACAATAGCAATAGCCTGGGCCAAATGTCTTGGTGACTTGGAAAAATGTTTGTGAATGATAGCTCCATAACTTTAAGGGGGGACTGCAGATCAGTTAAGCTTAAACAAAGAAACCGCTGGAAGTCCTCAGAAAAAAATGTCTCCCGCTCGCTGCTAGCCAGGACTAACTACCCTACAAAGGGAGAGAGTCTTGGACCGGGCCAGGGACAGAATTGTGTGTCCAATTTGTGTGTAAGTGGGGTTGGTGTAAACCCAAAGAAATGGACACAATGCCAACACATTGCGCCGTGTGGGGAAATCATTCTAACTGCAGGAGAGTTTTGATTGAGGTTATGGATTACAAACAGGATAGAGAGGCACACTGTGTGTGTGTGTGTGTGTGTGCGTGTGCGTGCATGTGTGTGTATGTGTGTGTGTATAAGTGGGCAGCTGGGAAATGGAGTCATCTTCAAGACGAACTGAGGTGTGTGAGGTGTGATCTGTCACTGTGTGGCAGAGTTATTAAGTGTGTGTGTGAGCGTGTGCATGTGTGTGTGTGTGTGTGTGTGTGTGTGTGTCTGTGTGAGAGAGACTCTCTTACCTTGGCCATCTGTGCCTGCACACCACTGGCTTTTAGGGCAGTCACAGCTTTTTGTGCTGCTGCTGGGCTGTCAAAATCAACAAAGCCATATCCTATAACAGACAAACACACACACACACACACACACACACATAGAGGGAGAGAGAGGGAGAGAGAGAGGGAGAGAGAAAGGAGAGAGAGGGAGAGAGAGATTAACTTAGTAATGTATGTGCCTCAGATCTCTGGTTGAGGATTATTTATTTTGGGACACACAAGTGGTCTGTATGTTTACTATTCATCAAATCATGAACTGAGAATGGGCTCACCTTTGCATTTATTGGTGGTTTTATCCAATATGGCCTTTGTGGATACAATCTTCCCATACCTAAACAGAAAACACAATGGCAAGAGCATCAGTATATATTCAGACAAACACACACACACACACACACAAGCAAAGGAAACACTCTGTTCCTTCCGGAAACAAGTACACACTTGCAGAGTGTGTATTGCAGAACACACACATCTCCTTTCTCTGCCACACACACATTTTCAGTCACACAAACATGCTCCCACCCAGTGCTAATTGAGCTTCAATAACACAATCACGACACAGACAGAACACAACCGTAAAATAGTCCCCTCCCTCTGTGTGTGTGTCTGTGTGTGTGTGTGTGTGTACAGTAACTAGGTTTCTGTGATGTTGTTTTTGCATTTTTTTTTCTCCTCTCTCTCTCTCTGCCTCTCTCTTGTACACACACACACACACTTGCTTGCTCTCTCTCTCTCTCTCTCTCTCTCTCTTCAGTGGTGCTGGGTGAGACATCGCCTCAGGGACAAAAACAATTTGTTCCAGGTCCTCCCCTCTCCTCACCTGTCTGCCTAGCCGTCTGCAGACACTCCTGCCTTGCCTGAGACAGAAACAAGACCTGCTTCACCCCGTCCACCCACAGCCCAACCGCAGACTGCCTAACTGTACAGTGTAACACACGTAACAAATGCTGTGCTGTGCTGAGCACTGCTGTGTTTTGTTCTTTTAACTTAAATTGGCATACGTATATTTTGTTGCTGTAAATAACTGGGCGTTACTGTAATGAAACGAAAGGATGTTTTGCTAGGACTTGTTGCATGAATTGTTTGAGATCCTTTTTCAAACTAACCTATTGTTCATAAATACAATATGTCTGTATTTTTATATAATAAATAATTGATTGTTGTCTTCATATCTGTGTGTGGAAAGTGCTTTGTGTTTCACTCTTGCGCATGAAAAATGCACTGCAAATAAATGTTACCTTGCTCAGATCTTAAATGTGATCCATCTCTGTCTCTGTCTGAGTGATTCACATTTTCTAATGTCAAACAACAGCAAGCTGCTTCTTCATTCAAGAACTATAGCATATATATAGATGAACACCCTGAATGGACAAACTTGCCAACTTGGACTGAATGAGATCTGACAACAACTTCATGTCACAAGAGTGACTACCACTCAATCACCCAAAATCATACTCCACCTTTATCTCTTATGTTCATTCTCTACTTCATTCTCTAAAAGCTAAAAGCCATGTACAATCATGCACCTCTACACTGCCTCACACTATTCTCTGGCTGGCTGAGTCCTCCTGGTTCAGCCTTGACTAACAGCCAGAGAGTGTTTTGCTTTGCAGGCAGCCAGCTCTCCACCGCGTTCTTGGGAAACTCAACCTAACCCCAGCTGGCCTTGGCCATGTTAAGTTGCTCAGCATTGTGTCCGGTGCTATGCTTGGCACCCAAGTGCCCCATAGAGCATGTCTAGCACAAATTCAAATTCAAGATGCTGTATTGGCATGTCAGATAAAACATTCAAATTGCCAAAGCAGTCAGACAAAGAAAAAAGGCCACTGATGTTTCTATGAGCATACATCCAATCAGCTGGCATGTGGGCACAGCAGTCTTTCTCTATAACCTAAAAGTGAAGATCATAAAAAAACCCAACCAGGGTTGTATAACTTTAAAAGCAAACACGTATTACAAGTGAAATGTTAAGCTTTCTCTCTCTCTCTCTCTCTCTCTCCAATGTAGGTGATGGGCAAAATTCCCCTAAGGGTTGGAAACTGCACCTCTTTTTCAGAGTGCCAGGCTGCCGGATAATCTCCTGTAACATTGTTCTACATTCCAGCAACATTACAGCATTCTCCCTGTGGAGCACGGGTGGTGTTGGATCCACACAGCTGCTGCACTAAAGGGTGTGTACAGGACTGGTGGAGTCAGGCACTGCAGAGAGAATGGAGTGATGGAGAAGGAGGAGAAAAAGGAGAAGGAGGAGGAGAGGCCCGTGGTGTGTGTCTCTCCATTCGAGTGCACTCCATCTAGGCTTTGTTAATTTCTCTCTCCACCTCCTTTGCTCTTCCTGTCTCTTCTCTCTTTCTCTTTCCCTTCTCTCCTTTCTATCCTTCTCTCTTTCTCTTTCTTCCCCTCTACCTCTCTCACTTTCTGTCGCTTCCTCACTTTCTACCTCATGAGAGGCACCAAGTCTGCAAGGCCTCAGCCATTTATGAGAAAGCTCCTCTGTGTGTGTCTGTGTGTGTGTTTATGTGTGTATTATTAAATAATCCCTCCACCACAAAAAATGCATCTGGTTTTGAGCACTGCTTATTTCACGCACATGCTTGTTCACTTGTTCACAGACTTTTTCTGTCTTTCTCTACAACATTGTCCCTCTCTCCTACTCTCTCTTTTCTCTCCCTTCTCTCTCCTTCACCCTAGTTCACAGTCTTCCTTACTCTCTCCCCAACTCAAATGTAGCCTACAGTCTTCCTCTCTTTCTCTCTCTCTCTCTGGTTTGCACTGGCTGAATGACTCAGTGTGTTCTTCTGTAGGAGACTCTGACTGTGTGACGTGCTGTGCTGCTTCAGTGACGGCGGGGCAGGCCATGTGTAACCTGATCCCACACCCCTCCTCCACTCACTCTCCTCTTAGTGCCTCTCTCTCCCTCTTTCACTCTTTTTCTTCTCCTGAATATGTCCCTCGCTCTTCTCTCGCCTTTTCTCCCTCTATCTATATCCTTCTTTCTCTGTCTTTCTGCTTTTCCTTTCCCTGCTGGTTTCTACTAATGCTTCATCTTCAGGAAAACTTGTGCAGACGCCCAAATACACAGCTCCCTGGTCCAGGAACAGCACTTGCCCTCTGCATGTCTCCCTGTGTTTCCCATCTCAGCCGCAGCCGGTGGGGTGTTTTCAGTTTGACTGATCCTTGATCTGTGACTCGATGGCGCCAGAGACTCAGACGGCTCCTGACCTCCATCCCTACATCATGCCTGCCTACTCACGCCAATACATACTGGGTCCTAGAGCCAGAAGTGTTTCACAGTGCTGCAACGATAAGGGTGGATGAATGCTATGCACTGTTGTACTCTGCTCCTATCTTGCTTTCGTTTCCTCTCTCTCGCTCTTTCTCTTTTTAAGGAATCTCTGTGCCCCCCCATTCCCCACCCCCACCCTGCACCCCCCACCCTTCCCCTTTTCCTGCCCTCTGTTTTCTCTCTGGCTGTGTGGCTTGCCACGGACCAGCCTGCTCTGGGTCCTACTGTCCCTCCGATTCAAGCCGTGTGGAAAATGGTTCAGGCGTTGGCTACTTTTAAGTTTGATTCACTCTGACAGAGTCAATTCCGTTTGACCAACACTGTGGTTCTCACAGCTGAATCTATGTCAGAAAGATACCCTGGGGTACTAGTGAGCTTTTATTTGCATCAACAAACTATCTCCTCTGTAAAGGGCAATGTGGCCATGGAGTTTAGCAGTGTGCAAACATGTCTACTGTAATTCAACGCATAGAGGGCCGTGTAATAAGAAGCACTCCACACTATTTTATGAGATTGATTTCACCATGGACACACAACTAGAATACCAGACAGAGACACAGAATTGGAATAACAGAATAAAGTAAAGGCGATACTCCTAAACTCTAACAGTCTAAAAATCATGATTCTTTGTAAAAAAAAAAAAAAAAAACCTAAGCTGTGGAATAATTACATTGCAAATACAAGTGAAAATGGAAAATGATCTTGCATAAACTTCCACAATCAGCTAAAAAGCTATAACATGTTATTAGAACTATTATGGTCTGTGTCTGGCCATTTTCTACTCATGGTCTCTGCTTCTGCTGTTGTGAACATAAAACAAGCTTGCATGAAAGATCGTGGAGGCCAGCAATGATGCATGCAGAGCACAGAACTTATAGTCTGGTTATGCTATTTGTTGCTGCCCCAAAGATGGAGAGAGAGAGAGAGAGAGAGAGAGAGAGAGTCACAATTTTCAAAAAGACGCCTAGATGTCCGGAAAACAGATATATGTTCAGTGCACAGCCTTTGTATTACACAATACTTAATAATAAACTAACAGAAAATACAACCAGCTATAAAATAATCCTTTTCATGCCATAAAAGCACAATGTTATTTCCCTGCAAAGGTGAGCTCAGTGTATATGACTACAGTACACTACAAACAACAAGCTTCACACAGAAGCCTAGCTGGGAACAGACCTTCTTTTTTTCAGTAATTACCACGATTAGAACAAGATTGAACAGATCAAGCCCACAGACCAAGTCTGGTACAATTGGTCACTACTTACGTGCAAAAAAACCCCTAGCAATTGAGTTGTTGGCTTTTCCCAATAGAATTGACCGGTCAAGATAATGTAAAATTATCAGTGTCAGTGTCAATGTCAACGACAGAAGGCATTGCATGGTTTCAAATCTGCCACACACAAATATCTAGTCCTGTCACGACTAAAAGCCATGACTACCGTTCAGTTCAGATTACCTATTGCTGTCATGGACATTCCATCATTTCAGAATCAGGATGAATAATTTTGGACACTTTGAAGGCCACCAACAAAAAACATTGCACACTGACTGGCCCAGCATTGGCTTCATCCAATCAAACACAAGGCAACCTATCAACTGAATAAATCTTTTGGTTAGAAATAGAAGAAAGAAGGAATTGTTTTAAAAATGCTATATATTGTGATACTATGACCACAACAATGATTTTTAAAATTAAGCACCGTCCCTGAAACCTCCAACATTAAAACAATACATACAACACTCGTTTGCCACAAATATTTACATTTAAGCTGTTCATTGTGTGATTCATTTCATGGAAGCTTAAGGTAAGACAGGTAAGGTAGATAAGTCTTCTCAAAGACATTTTGACAAAGATATACAGCAGATTTATTAGTTTCCTTACTCTTTCTACCAATAAAAGACTTTGCATCAAAAAGAACTGAATGAAATTGTGAGATTTGATTTCAAAGCAGACAGAATGAGGATAAGAAATGTCAGAAAAAAGAGAGGATTTCTGTCTGTCTGTTCGTGACAGAAACTGATGGAGGAAAAACAGAAGGAAAGACAGAGCATACTGGCTGAATGGGAGAAAGAAAGGCAAAGTATACTTTTGTGGGGACTGAGATGGGAAGAGGTAGAGTTTCTGATGTTTTAAGATGAGACTGTGTCAAAGTGCGTTTATAGTGGTGACCTGCAGGTGTTGAGGCAACAGAACTCAGACAGATAACTGTCTGCAAAAGCAGAACACTAGGTCAGAAGGTAAAACACACACATGCAAGCACGCATGCACCCCCGCCCCCCTAACACACACTCTCTCTCTCACACACACACACACACAGATATACAGAGACATACAAACACAGATGCACACGATGCATCTATTGTTACCATAGATGCATACCAACATCATGATAATGATCAGCTAAGGTCACCATTAGCACAGAGCTTCTGACACACACACACACCCACACACACACACATGCACACACACAACCCAACTGACGTCAATGTAAGGCATCAATCAGTACAGGAGTGACTCAGGCCTAATAAGTGATCAGATGAGGTGCCCACAGGCTAGACAACTGAACAAAGGGTATTAACCCAGTCAATGCCCACATGCGTTTACACACACTCACACACACACCCAAACACAGACAGACAGACACACACACACACACACACACACACAAAATGAAACCCATGCGTGTTGAAATAGAAGTGGGTGAAAGAGAAAGAGAGAGGCAAGAGACAAAATGAAAATGAGCGTGCGTGTGTGTGTGTGTGTAAGAGAGAGAGAGAGAGAGAGAGAGAGAGAGAGAGAGTATTTGTGTGTGTGTGATGGGGCAGTGTGTTTATGTTTCAGTATGGATAGGCCTCTAACAGTTACTGTTCAGGCTTCCTGTCAAACAGTGCAAAGGTTAGAATGTGGACCCAGGGAAGGTTATCTGTTGCTGTGTAGTGATGCATGTGTGTTGGTGTGGGTAGTTTCAGAAGATGCTGTTCCGTTGAACTTTGACCTACTTAACCACTCTGGTATTCCTTTGTCAGCGTGCTCAGGTTTTAGTTTCCATGTTAATGAAGTTACAGTTCTCAGTCCAGCCAGACCACTCTCATTTCTCGCTTTCTTTCTCTCACGCATGCACACACACATACACACGCACAAAGACGCACACAAAAACACACACACACACACAAAGTTACAGCTCTCACCCCAGGCCCATACCACTCACATTTCACGCTTACACACTGACAGAAGGTGGGAAGACACACACACACACACACACACACACACACACATACACATTACAAACATGCCCAAACTTTTGGTCTCTGTCTTCCTTCCTCCCTCACACACACGCACACACACACACACACACACAGATATATACCATAAACATCACACAGGAAAAGCATGTCCTCATAAACATGTGTTTGTACAAGTATCATTCCTCCCGCACTCACCTACACTCAAGCCTGCAAATGACACTAATTACACACACACCTACTCCTCACCTTTTACTGCCCTGTCTTCAATATAAATGCATTGTAGTCAGTCAAAGCAGCATTGTTCTTTTTTCTGGTGACACACTGTGAAACACACATACTGTATGCACATGTGTGTATACACACACACAAACACACACACAGACAGAGGTACAAACATGCACTCCATCTCACTCACACATCAAAAGCACTCAAAAGCAAAAGCACAGACACACACGAACACCCACTTATTTGTGCATGTGTGTCGGTTGCTGTCTCTGTGCATGCTTGTGTTTATGTGTGTGTGTGTGTGCACGCATGTGTGTGTGTGTGTGTGTGTGTGTGTGTGTGTGCTTGTTGCGTTTCCCTGCATCCAGCAGACCTCCAGCCTCAGTGTTTGTCTTTCGCTCTCTCCCCACAATCCTCCGCTTCCTGACGAGCCTCAAATTAGTCCCCCAACCCCAACCCCAGCTCCACCTCATCATCCGCCTCCCACAACACCCCCACCCCCTGACCCTACCCCATCTCCCCATCCACCACACTTTGCTCCGCTTCCCTCTCCCAACCCACCCTTCCCTTCCCTCCTCTGAGGCCTTGGGAGGGTTGGGGTGAGGGGGGGCGGCGGCTTTCCCAGCACACTATAGAATTAGACCCAACTGGGGGGGGGGGGGGCGTAGAGGCCGCTCAGCTTGCCTGAGATTTCAAAAGTAGCCAAGCTGCTCACTGAAGTACAGTCAGTACTTAACGTCGACAGACATCAATCAAGTCGCCCGTAAGGTGGCAGATATGCAGAAAAAATATAGAAATATGCTGCATTTCTGTGTATGTTTGTCTGTGTGTGTGTGTGTATGCTGTAAGTATGTCATACTATTAAACAAAAAATAAAAACATTTACCGGTACAGAAAATGAGAAATGTGTGACAAAAACTCTCCAGATTAAATGGGGAGTGTGAAAGTAGTAGTGAGACGGAGCAGAAAAAAGTGTGAAAACACCATCACCCATCACCCATCACCCATCACCCTTCACCCATCACCCATCACCCACCACCCATCACCCTTCACCCTCAAGCCCACGCTTTCAACAAGGGGGAAACCTAGGGTGGAGCTGAAATGAAGGAAAGAGTTTATAACAGGAAAAATGCAGAGAGAGAGAAGGGAAATGACATAAACGGGTAAAGAAATAAAGTGAAATAGACAGAGAGAGAGAAAGAGACAGAGAGAGAGAGAGAGAAGGGAAGTGACATAAACGGGTAAAGAAATAAAGTGAAATAGACAGAGAGAGAGAAAGAGACAGAGAGAGAGAGAGAGAAGGGAAGTGACATAAACGGGTAAAGAAATAAAGTGAAATAGACAAAGAGAGAGAATGAGAAAGAGACAGAGAGAGAGAGAGAGAGAGAAAGAGAAATGGATATATCCAAAGGTGTGATCATGATGCCAGTTTAACTGGCAGACTACAACCTACATTATCTTAGCAGCGATGACAGGATAATGACAACCTGGCTAAAGCATCACTGCAGGGATGCTGTGGTGCATGAAATAGTGTGTGTGTGTGTGGGAAAGGAGATGTGAGAACGGTGTCACACTGCTCTTACTGGTAGGGGTGAGCCGGCTAATTGCACCTTGTCGGTGGTGCCAAGACTAGTGCCAATGAACGGCTGCTGAAGTTCGTTTGATTTCTTTTTTCCTTTTCCACGTGCTAAAAATGTCACAAGGGACATCGTCTTCTTATGGAAATGCCGAATCAGCACGTGAAAGTGGCTCAGTATCCTCTATTTAACACACACACACACACACACACACACACACACACACAGAAAGAATAGAACTCCTGCACACACACACAAGCAGGGCTTGCTGTCACAAGAACACACACTGAGAGCTCACACTTTCCATTCACTTAGTCGAGGATCTGGAACAGCCTGACGTGACACTAGGTCACCAGACGTATCTGGCATACTCTGCCACCAGACGCATGCTGTCTTCCCACCCCACTTGCCTCTCACCGCCTGCCTGCCTGCCTGCCAGACGCTCCTACAGTGAGAGACATGGAGAATCAGCCAAAGGGAGCCTCAAGCCTAAAGCAGACAGAGCAGGCTGATATGCTGGCTGATGATGCCTGGGCAGGCAGGCAGACAGACAGAACGACAGGAAAGCAGCCAAGCACACAGGCAGACAGACAGACAGGAAAATAGCCAAGTAGTCATACTAACAGACAGGTAGACAGACAGACAGATAGGGCAGGAAACATTCAACAGGCAAGCAAACAAACACCCAGACAGACAGACAACAGACAGTAGAGGACAGCAAAAATGTCTTGCTGTCATGCTAATAGGCATGCACACAGACAGACAAACAGGTAGACAATATATGAAAACATTTCAAGCAATAGGCAGGCAAGCAGATAGACAGACAGACAAACAGACTGATAACTGGACAGAAAACTATGCAAGCGGGCAAACTAGCGTGCAGGCAGAGAGGTGATGGAAGGAGTTTGTTTTCATAGAGAAAAAAAATGAAACCGTTTTTGGAAAGTGGGACCGGCCCAGACACGCAGGCCATCAACCAGCTCTTTGTCAGCCAGGATCCATAGGATGACGGAATGAACGTTTGGAGCAGGCGAGTGGGAAGAAAAGAAGAGTTTTATTTTCCTTGGTGGTGAATTCAGAGGCAACAGGGTTTCTTTGATTTGTGTGCCCCCTCATATGCCAGCCAAGGTGCCATTTCTGTGCCTGTGCCACTTTTTCCCATCCGTGCCAATTGAAGTCTTGTGGACCAAATGTATGCGTATACACACCATTCCCTTCTTCGACCTCAACATAAACCACATATGTAGGGTTATGGAAAAGTTAAAGAGAGACAGTTTTTATAAATCACGGCGCCACCGAATAAGACACAGAATAAGATTACAAGTGAGATGTGTTTGTCTGTTTTCTGCCATTCTCACTGCCTTAAAATCTTTTCTGTCATAAAAAAAGAAAGCAGCAAGACTAAAGGGAGACTCCAAGACAAAGCTGACATGATTGAGAGGGAGAGAGAAAGAAATAAGGACAGTCAGAGACATTAGCTGGACATCTCCTGGACAGCAGAGAATCTAATCCAGCGTTCTGAGAGAGCTCCAGCTCAGCTCACGTAGCGTAACTAGAGAGTGGCAGTCGGCTCAGCAGTCTCCCTTTGCTAGCTCTCTGCGTTTCCTCTCCCTCAGACATACATACACACCTTGCAAACAAACACACACACACACACACACACACACACACACACACACACACACACACACACACACACACACACAGCTGGCTCAGGGACGAGGCAGAGTTAGTCTGTCTCTTCAGGAGTATTAATGACGAATCTGAGGCTGTGTGTTTAGAAAGCTGGGCTGTTTGGATCGATATGAGAGGAACAGCGTTGTCTTGACGGCACACTGCCTCCCTTCCTTCCTCCTCTTCTCTCCCGTTTTCCGAGAAGGTTACGCTGGGACACAGTTGATGAGTTGTACCCCTCTCAGGCCCCATTTCTTTCTTTCTCCCCCACTTTCCTTTCTTTCCTTCAGTTCTCTATCTCTTCTCTTCTTTTCTTCTCTCTCAGTGTACCCTACGCTCAATTTTCCTTGTATTTTCTGGTTGGTTCCAAAATGGCATACTGCTGTACTACATGCTGACAAAAACATACATGTAGCTTGACAGATGTCATTTTGTTTCAAGAGAATATGTGCACGTTTCACTTTAAATCATGAACTGAAATGAAGTATTTAGTAAAACGAGTGGATGTTGTCGCAATATAAAACAAAACATAACTTGCAATGGCACATCCGAGGTTGTATGTGGCATATAATACATTTTGGAAACTGCCCCTGTCTCTCTGTCCATCCATCACTCTGTCTCTTCTTCGTCTGCAGTTACAGAAGTTCTTGGGCTTTCATGATACCTCTTCTTTTTTCCTCTTTCTGTCTCATAGTTATCAATATTTTCTTTTTTTCCTCTTCTCTTTTTTATAATAAAAGAACTGACTAGTTTGT
The DNA here is from genome assembly GCA_027481765.1 of Tenualosa thibaudeaui. Classification (NCBI taxonomy): domain Eukaryota; kingdom Metazoa; phylum Chordata; class Actinopteri; order Clupeiformes; family Clupeidae; genus Tenualosa; species Tenualosa thibaudeaui. Next base: position 11,973,802 of record JAIFZK010000003.1, read on the forward strand.
TCTTCTGCGTCTTAAGATTCTGTTGAAATTCTCACTAATTCTCCACCGACTACTAAGGTTCCAGGCAGTGTGACACAGATGATTTACTGCCTTTCCACTGTGCAGAACTGTTTCACTACATGAGGATTTGAGTGAGTGTACACACACACACACACACACACACACACACACACACACACACACACACACACACACACACACAAACATTGTCCACATATATACTGTACATGTACATCACATACCTACTGAAATAAAGTAATATTTCAGTATCGCTGACTACAGCATGTTGATGATGTTTTGCCATAGAAACAAGCCCTCTGAGGATGTTAGATCATCCTCTCCTTCATTTACCAGGAAATGACTTGCACTATTTGCACAGTTCTGCTTTTTTGGTGTCTCCATTGGGGATGTTTAGTAAGCAACAACACGGAGAGCTTGTAAGAGAGACTAGAAGAAAGACGGAGAGAAATAGATCAGTGGTGTTCCTGTTACAAAAGGATGCAAATTGGTGTAACTCTCCCTCCCTATCTCTCTCTCTGTCTGTGTTTGTGTGTGTGTGTGTGTGTGTGTGTGTGTGTGTGTGTGTGTGTGTGTGTGTGTGTGTCTGTGTGTATGTGTGTGTCATGGAAACCTCCAGAAAGCCAAGCACAGAAAGGAGAGCCATTAAGGGCTGACAGCACACACACTGTCAGCACACATCAAAGTGTTTCCCTGTTGACTCACAGGAGCAGGAAATAGCCCAGTGGTGACATGCCCATTTAGGTATTGGACACTCCTTACAAAGTTGCCAAACACAGCCTTGGCAAAGCCTGGTGATGCTAACAGTATTACAAACAAAAAAAATTACAGACAAATTTGCCGTACTCCTAAAAGAAAACCATGGAACTTTTATATTTCTTCACCCCAAAAAAAGGAAAATCTGTAGTTACAGTTCTGTAAAGGACAGTGGGTGGACAACAATGGAAAGCATCAACTGCAAAGTTGAAATGCTACCCTGTCAATCTGGAGCTCAGCTGTAGCTGTAGCTGAGTTAAATGAGGTGATAGCTTACATGATGTCAGAACAATTATGACTTATTCTTATATCATATGACCTGTCACTATCAGTTACTGTGCCACCACATTTGACTGCTATAACCAGGTGCATCAGTAAAAGAAAAGCAAAGCATATTGTTCTGTTAGCTTGGTCGCTAGGGTACCGCTTGAACCACATTCCTGCCTTGTTTTCTTCCTGTTTCATTCAAAGTGTTTTCGAAGGAAGTGGTCTGTCATTTCTGCACATAAATCAAAGCAAGCCCTTGGTTCAACACACCACAGCACACCAATGCCTAACTTGGAGACTAAGACAAAAAATTGGTCACAGACTTGAACCATTTTTAAAAGTATAAAAAACGAATCAACCAAAAAACTCTTCTTTAGATGAATATCAATGAGTAGTAACACTAGTCATCTTTTCTATGGCACTGAATGGATAAAAGGTCATATTGACTGATGAATAACTGTGATGACTTTGCAAGAGGAATGTGGATGAGCCAACTCAATAGCTAACCTATATAGCTAGCTCTTCCTGGAAATTAAGTCTTCTCAATAGCTACGCATTTATCAAATGAGTCTCCAGAAGCTACCATAATTCATTCTTCTAGTACTTGACAGCAATACACTTTGTGGCTTGTGGAAACAACTGGGAAGCACCATGGCAAAACAGATGGTCAGCTCAGCTAGCTGGGCCCATGTAAAGATGCTGTACTGTGCTTACGGTTGGCAGAGTTTGACCAGGTCCTGGTCAGTGGTGCCGGGGTGAAGGCCACGGATGTAGAGGTTGGTCTTGCTCAGCTGTTCCCCTCCGCCAGCGCTGCTGGTGCTGCTACTGTTGGTGTTGGGACTCGGGGGCGCCATCTGGTGGCTGGAGGACACATAGGCCTGCTATAGAGAAATTGGGGGGGGGGGGGTATTGGTCAGTGCAATAACCTAAAATCAACAAACTTGTTACAAGGATTGAGTTGGTATCTTCAACAAATCTTCTGGATATTCCCAGATAGCAAGAAGCTGGCGATCTACCATATATGGTATTTCCAAGATAGCAACACGTTAAAAAAATACCATATATGTCGAAATAGCACTGGCCCACGAATGGACCTCCCTAGAACAGATGAGCAAAACGGCAACGGACCCCTAGTTTCTTGCTATCTGAGTTAATGTTGAAAGAACTGCATGTTTCATGGGGCAAAGCACAACATGCTGTTAACGGTAGAATTAACCAAAGATGGAAAAAGATTGTCACAGCCTCATGTTCCATAGGGAACTATAGGAGGCACAGGTACGTAAGTAAGCAAACCAATGCTGAAAATACATTGTCCCAAGTTGATATTTCATAATAGAAAAAAAAACTCCAGTTTAATTTGCCACTTGCCATTTGCCACTGTGAGGCCAACACTATAGCCACCATATTCTTCAGCAACCCTGTTCCCTATTAGTCTAATCAAAACAAATTACACAAAACCAAACACCTGGATCCAATATGTGCAGTCAACCACAAATTATCAAAATGTGATGATAAAGCCACGCCAAGCTGTGGCACTAATATAGAGGTAAAGAAATAACTAACTTCAACATCAAGCTCTGCGCTTTGAAATATTCCACCTGACTGATGCATTTTTCAGCCTGAGTTATTGCTGGCAATGAACCTACACGTCCCCCTTACTCTGTATAGCAGTCTGCTCTCAACACCTACTGAACTTCACTGACACCCTGATTTAAAGTCACTTATCACTAGGCACATCAATCAGATCTACATGAGGCAAGAGACATAAAGCCGTGTTTTTTTTTTTCCTCCAAGAATGTGTTTTCTTTTCAGGAACTTTCTGGAACTTGTGTAGAACAATCTGTCCGGCTATTGTCGGCAGAGCATTTCACATGGTGTATCTGAGGGTTTGCTGAAGGGCTTTTGGGGGGGAGCAGAGGAAAGCTGAAAAAGATGATCATCAAGCAGTGGCACAGCAGCCAACTCACTCCCTTTGCTCCATGCAGCCCTCTGTGTGTGCGATAACCAGACCAATAAACCATCGACCATCAGCAAAAGACTACACGCAACAATGCAAGGTGTTGGCTTTTAGCTGTGGGTGGGCCTGACCTGGCCCACTGCTTGCACATACACATACACATACACATACATACACACACACACATACACACCTCACTGTTTGGTTCGCCTGGCCTTGCTATGACCCCTGTGCGACCTGTCCCGCTTAAAATGCTGACTGAACGAGAGCGGCTGTTTCGCACAACTCTGTGAAAACATAGTGGCAGCAGCTAGCTTGGGATGGTTGTTTGGAGAACCTTTAGTGGTGTATTGCACGAGAAACATAGGGGGGGGGGGGGGGTGACGGTGGGCAAGAACACATAAACAAAAAGATTAAACCAGAGTTTACTCTACAGTGCCGCACCGTTCCGCTGTTTTCAAAACTGTAGCATAATGCTACACTTCTGGAAAGTTTTTTTTGTTAAAAAAGAAACCTCATCCTTTTCATGTGAAACTTCTGAGCACTGCAATTTCTTTCAATAACTGTTTTCCAGCTCTTTTGGCTACCAATGGAGTTTTGTGCATTCCAGAAGCAAGGTATGTGGAGATGCTTTCTTCTAGCGGTGAACAAACAGCCATCTCCGCACAGCCTCTGCTTTCATCTCCCTCCAGCAGTAGCTAAGGTACAAACACTACTCTCCCTCAGCAGGCACACAGGCCATTGTCTCTATCAGGGCTAAGAATACCACACACTGATGCAGTACAGTAAACACAACCAAGCTATCAGACCAGAGTGTCACTGAACTTTGATGATTTAAACACACACACACGCGCACACACACACACACATACACACAAATGACGACTGGGGAGTTCAGCTCAGCCCACATTCAAGTTTTTTTTAAGCTTTTTGAGCTTGTTTGAGTTTGAGAAGCATTTGGCCTTGTCTCAGCGTTATGAGTCACAGGAGCAAGAGGGGAAATGAGGGAACTTCACTCAAAAGTCACCAACAACAATGAGCCCTTTGACAAGGTCCTCCCCAGCTTTCTAGACGCACTCAATCAGCCCCCACCCCTCGACCTCCACCAACACCCTCACCCCACCCCACCTCAACCAAAGCCAGAGGCATATAGAGCACAGTAATCGTGCCGCCTCTGTGACAGGCTGGTCCGTGCTATCGATGCAATGACATCAAAGAGCCGTGGGGAGGGGCAGGGACGTGGGGAGGGCAGGGGTGGGGAGGAGAAAATGGGCCCCACTTTCAGGTTGCCAATAAGCAGTTTGCTGACGCTAGCCAAGGGCTCGGTTTACTTTCACATCCTCTGAGGCTGAGAGCAGAGAACGGGGAGGGAGGCAGGGAGCCTGGGCTACTTCGCCCATATTGACTTTGGCCTGTCGTTTTCTCCGACAGGCATTATTCGGCCCGGTCCGGGAACCATAACAGAGATTCCTCAGAGAAAATAGAATTAAGCGAGGGGCTAGACTTAATCTCCGTTCCAAAAGGGCGCTGCGGGACATAAGATTCTCGATGGGTCATGCTGTAGCCTCTCATGACTGTGTGGTCAATGCTCATTGTGCTCCCTTCAAACTGTGCTGGGTTCAGTGCAGAGTGAAAACAAATCAAACCCATAAAATGTCTCTGGAAAAAAAGCTTTAATCCTTTAACTAAGCTGATCTACTCATCTCATCTGTACCTCACTGCAACTCTTCTTTAATGGTCTTTGTGGGTAGGAGCCTCAGCCACCACCATGTTCAAGCACACCCTGCAGCTGCTGGGCCAGAGGACTGCGATCACCATGGAAAACTGCAGGGTGCAAGCTGCTGGAATGCAGACACGAGAGACCCACCCAAAAATTTACATCAACTCTTCCGCTGTGTGTTTTTTTTTTTTTTTTTTTTTGCCGCAGGCGTTACATTTCCCCCACTCTCGCAAAGGGGACCCGGGGAGAGGCTGCTGCAGCGGTTCTGGACAACGACAGGAGATAAAACTATATGGTCAGGTTAAATGGTCTGGAACCCACTGCAAAGCTTTGGGGTTGGGCAACCCCTTAACTAACAGAAGTAAAAACTCTTCCTTAGACATAAGGTCCAAGGCAGAAGGCAGACCAGGGAAGAGTGCAGTGAAGTGCAGTCCAACCTTACACTTTCGTAAAAAGAGTTGCACAATGAAGCTGTGGGCTCTAGTACTGATTATAACTGTTACTGGCTTCTGCAAGTCTCGTCTGTTCAGCACTTTTAACTGGCTCCACAAAAGGAAACAAGTCAAAAAGAGGCATAGTAGATTAGTAAAACAGACATGCAGTAAAAAAAATCAAGAATGCATGTAAAATAAATCTAAAAAAAGATCAAAAACAGGATGAAAGGAAATTCAAATGAATGTATACATGGGTTGCAATTTATCTGACATATATTTGTTGCTCGTGCAACTCCATGTTCATGCTCATGGGTGCATCTGTGTGAATAATCCCCAGGGAGGACATGTGCTTGTTCAATCTGCAGAGTTCCACTCCACAAAAGTAAACCTCTCCTGACTCTGGTTCTACGATGCCAATGATCAACCCAAAGAACATTTCCATAACTAAATACATACAAAACATCTATCCAAAAGACTGTGCCCTGTTCAGTCTTCACCATCCCCACTGACTCCACCCCCTGTTGTACCAACCCATCCCACCACCCCAGTTCTCATCCTCAACCCTCGACACTTGAGTGCTTTCCTCTCAGAGTTACTATAGAGACAGCTCTCTCCTCACCAGCTTGTGAAGAGGTTCAGGAGAGGATGAAATATCCAATTAGAGCAGCCGACCCAGGTCAGTCCTGGTGCACCACAATGGGTAAATTTGTTCTGGGGCACCAGGGTCACAGATCACACCTCGCCTGAGTGGGGATACCCTAGCGGGGGGCCCAGAGGGGCATTTGTGGAGGGGATGGGGGTGGGGGTCTGCATGGGGTCCCATGGAGAAGAAGCCTGATCGGGCTAATTACAACCTCATCTATGAAAAGGACAACGTGCCCCACTTTTTGTGAGGCCTTGGGACACCTCTTTGACCTCTCTCTTTCGGTGAGGTAGAAACTTAACCGCCAGTTCCCTTTTTTCAACACCACCCCCCAAGTCCCCAGTCCACTCCACCACACATCCAAGCCTCTTCTGGAAACTCATTTGGGGAGTTTTAATCCCTCT
>JAIFZK010000003.1:11982500-12052500 GCA_027481765.1 Tenualosa thibaudeaui
ACACACACACACACACACACGCACACACACACACACACATCTGCCCAGCTGGCCATGGACAGCTACCATCTGCTGCTGGCCGATCTTGCTGCTGAGCGAGCGAGCGAGCAGCGAGCACTTGGCTTCACGTCAGGCTGCTTGAGTGCTGACTTGAAGGTAAGGGCGGATGAGGCACACAGGCCAAAACAGCCTGAACACACAAACACAGATTTATTTTTTGCTACTTGAGATTAAAACGTCCACCATCGCCAAAGTCCAAGTAATAAGCCAGCATCTAAAAAGTAATTTACTGACCACATTTCAAAAACCTATAATAAACATCTTAACTCTGTTTATAGATTAGATTTTAGGGGTTGATGCTGTTTCATAACTCTCTTATACTCTCATAACAGGACACTTTTCATTTGTTTATTTTGTTTGTCTTTTAAGGCATTTATGCATTTCACGGTAAGTACAGTATACCTGATTATTCCATCATTTGTATGACACATTAAATCACCAAGTTATAAGTTATAACACAGAACAACCCTGCATTATTTAATTGCACATCTGCATCTCTAATACCATGCCCTTTGTCTTCAATCCCGTTCCAGCTCGCAAATAAGGTTAAATAAAGAGCAGCGTTAACTGCCGTTCCCATGACAGCCTACCGTGCCTGCATGAGAGGCAGGCAGGCAGTGAGTGCGATGAGAAAAGAGGGAGGGAGAGAGAGATGGGAGTGAGAGAGGGAGAAAGAGAAGAGAGGGAGGGAGGCAGAGAGAGATGGGAGTGAGGGAGAGAGAGAGAAGAGAGGGAGGGAGGGAGAGATGGGAGGGGGGAAGGAGGGAGCCACAGACAGATGGGGGGGGGGGGTGGCTGCTGCTGGCTGGGGGAGAGGCTTGTCTCTCTGCAGCCGTGTGAAGAAGGACAGGGCATCCTCTCCCGCTGTCAGACAACGATCCTTATCAGGGAGTCGTTTTCATGACCCATGCCACATTCCTGCCAAGTGACGGGTGACAGACCACAAAGAGAGAGGCAGCCTAGACACGTCCCTGGCACATCTCTTTGTCTTTCTCTCTCTTTATCTCTCCCTTCCTCACTCTTATGCACTCGCTGCCCTAGTCTCTCTCTGGCTCTCTCTTTCACCCACTCTTTTTTCCTCTCTCTTTCACTCACTCTCTCACTTGCTTTCATTCTCTCTTTCTTTTTTTCACTAAATCTTGATAACTTGCTCTCCTGTCGGTTTGTCTTACTGCTCCTCCTCCTCTCTCTCTCTCTCTGTCTCTCTCTTATTCTCTCTCTATCTTTGTCTGTGTCCCTGTAGAAATACAGTTTCTATCTTCTCTTGACTTACAGTGCCTGGTCACGGACAAATGGCAGATGTGCCGTTGATCTGCTTTAGAGTTCCTACAAATCTGGCACAAATCTGCCTGGAGGGTGTTTTCACATACACACACACACACTCGTACGCACACAAACACAAACACACAGGCGATTTGCCTGGAGGGTGTTTTCACATACACACCTTGTTCCACTGCTGATCACATCGTCTGTGCACACAAACACAAACACTATACTGGATTTCAGGTTTGACATTCCACCTTGTTCCTTTGGCTACGCACTTATGACATCGTGCTGTACTATACTGGCAGAAAGATGTTTGCTTGTGGCACACTTACACATACAAACTTGCTACAGCAAACTTGCTAACACAAAACACACAGGCGATTTCAGGTTTGACATTCCACCTTGTTCCTTTACTGCTGATCAATCGTGCTGTGATTATACTGGCAGAAAGATGTTTGCTTGTGGCTACGCACTTATGACATACACACACATACACGCAAACTTGCTAAGCTAACAATAGAGTCCAGTGACACCACCATGCTGGGTATCAGATAGCCCTCGGTCAACTGTCATCTCTAACAAACCGGCAGGCAATCTCTGCCAGCACAGTGTCTTATTTCCACTGAGCTCCACTCCAGAGCTGCCTCCACCCCCACCCCTCCACAACCCCTACACACCCCCACTATCCCCTCTGCCGCCTTCTCTTCCAGTCGTTCACCTTGAGTTCCCCGCAGCTTTGGCACAGACGAGTAGGCGGGGAGGAAGCGGGGTGGGAGCGGGGGTGGGGGCTAGTATGCAGTGTGTGAGGGTTAATTTTAAATTTTACACAGCAGGAACACATGCACATACACACACATGCACACTCTGATAATACTACAGGGAGATGCTGACACTCACGTCAGTCCTTCTCCAGACAACCACCTTCACAAATGTAAACCCCAACACCCACAGACACACCCACGTATGCCTACCACCCACACACCTATGCCCACCACCTTCTCTACACCCACCACTGGCTCTACCTAGGGGGCAAAGTACCTCAGATAGTCTTGCCACTCTACATGCCTTACTTGTATGTAACACTGCTGAGCTTATTGGTTGGCACAGGTCTAATATGTATTTACATGAATGCAATTTTTTCTGTTTGGTGACACGAGACTATGCTATTTCCTTCCACATTATATGAGAGGTTTGTGTGTGTGTGCACATGTGTGCATTTTTATCCAGATTTCCAACAAGACAGCAATGCAGCAAAGAATATTCCTTGTGACCTTTGATTTTGTGTGTGTGTGTGTGTGTGTGTGTGTGTGTTTCTTTTTAAATGACATAAAAAATAATCTGTGCCAAAAATAGGTTGACAGGCTGTGAAGAGAAAATAGAACAAACATCAAGAGACTATTTAAAGTTTACAGTAAGTGTCTGTTCCCAAGAAAAATCTAAATTAAACTAAAATATGTGAGTGCTTGTATATAAAGAATCAGCCATCAATCACCTCTAAAACAACAGAGTAAAGATAAAAACCTCACAATTCAGAACAAATTAGCCACATGCTGCTCATACTATTGTCATTCTATACCTTTGAATCCCTGTAATAAGAACCGTATCTGGCCAGTTCTACGTCATCTAATGAAACACATAAGAAACCACGAGGACAAATTTGTTCTTCGAACGGTTCTGTGAGCGCACCATTGGTCATGAAAGCAAACATAATCACCTAACTCAAGCATAAACGGGTAAATCAGGGGTCTGAAACCACATGGCAAACCTTCATTCTTTTAACTCACACATTTCTCACATTTCTCCGAAGCACCACGGAAAGAGTCTGAACCGGTGGCGTATCGCGTTGCTATAACAAGGAATAAAAAGCGAGCGACACATGCCAGACAATAACCTTCCCCATCTGCAGCCTGGATCTGCAGTCTAAGGGCGACCAGATGAAATCTATCCTGTGGCTCAATGCAAGCTTTCTACATGTCGAGCCAGCCACTCCTAAATCCTCTTGTGAAATGTGTCAGGAAAGGTGTTGGGTGGAGTTGTGTGCTGAGGAGGGGAAATTATCTGGAATTCCAAGGCTGTTGTGAATGACATTCTGGAATCTCTCTGTGTATATATGTATGTGTGTGTGTGTGCGTGTGGGTGTGTGTGTGGGGGTGTATGTGTGTGTGGGGTTCAGGGCAAGAGGGCTGTTGTTGAAGTGTGTTTGGCAGCAGAGAGCCTGCAGTTGAAGCAGGCTGTGAGCTAGTCCTGGTCTTCATTAGCTAGTTATGAAGAGGGGGGAGTAGTTGTTTGACAGCAACAGTTTGATTCTGTTTTCTATCCTCTGGTGGTAAGTCAAGCCGTGGGTATTACAAATTCAAAGGCCTTGCATGTGAAGCGGGTGCCTCTGCAGCTCGACCCTTGGGGTGTGTGCTGAATGAACCATTTGTTAGCCACTGAAGGACACTTTAACATCCGTCATTTGTGCTGCATGAGTAGAGCTGCTCCTCTTTTTCCGTCAGCCTCTAACCAGCAATAGAAAGGCTGGGTTTTATTCACTGACCTTCATCTGAAGGCTTCTCTTTTCTACTTTTATTGTTTACATGGTGGATGTGTGCCCTGCCTAGAGTAGATAGTACAGCCACAACATTTTGCTCCTGATTCAACCTTTGAACACCTAAGGTCGTTCACAGATCCAAAAAAAGCAGAGAGTGATCCTGAGACTGATCCTGTGAAAGTTCCTAATTATCACCTCATTATTGACAAAATACAATCACCAGGTCTAAGACGAAAGCTGACTGAGGAAGAATGATTTGCCCTTCTGATTCCTGCCTGCAAAACTGAGTATGATTTCTTACTGAAACAAAACTATTCACACTTTGCCTACATCTGGAAAACCTACTAAAGTTTGACAAACCATTTGGACAGAGCAAGCAGAGAGAAAAGTATACAAGAACAACAACCCATATGTCAACAACTGAATGACTGAGCCAGATGACTCTGCATTTTTTGTGTAACTGAGCATTACCAATTGTTGGTAGACTTTTTTTAAAACTAACATTAAAATACTGTAACATACTGTAATACACACATATCTTGCTAAACTGCATGCAACCAATGACAACGAATGAGTACTGTAAAATGTGGCTCAAACCATAATATACAGACAATTGTGTATTATTTCAAATAGATATTATAACTGCTGCCAGTGCGCTTTGATTTAAAGCAATGTTTATTTTCCATGTTCTCAAAATATTAAATCTTTTTAGTCTTTCATAATGTAAGCATAAATCTAGATTTTTGTTTTCATATGCCTTTTTGGACTAGGCTATTACTGGTAGTGAGGTAGCTATTCAGTGAAGAACAGAAAGGGTTTTGGAATTTTTTTTTTTTCAAAGTCATTGAGGTAACCAAAACCCCAGAGCCATCTGGTTCCATAATCACCTCTCACACATACAAAGGGCCTTTTTTTCTGCCCCCACTGCATGTTTATTTTGTGTTCCCTTTTATTGACTTTCATGACACAGGTATGGGAACAAGAGACCTGGCACAGGAAAGACAGACAGATAGAGGGAGAGAAAAAATGGACAGATAGCAAGAAAGCAAAGATAGGATGAGATATGCACGGAATTCACCACACATATTCACACACATTCATACATACACACACCACACACACACACACTTGACCTCTGAATGAACTATCTCTCTTTTACAAATCTAATCTTTATTACTGTGAGTCTGACAATGGTCTGGCCAGAATGCCACAATGGCAGACTTAGGCTAATAAAAGACTAATAGCTCTTACTGAGTTTCATCTGCCCATCTTTAGACTTGTCATAATATAAAATGGGTTCCACAGCATGGAGTGTGCAGGGGGGTACTAAAAGAAAAACCAAAACCTCTTCTAAAGTGTCACTTTGCTCCCATTTTCACTCATTCTTTTACTCTAGGACCTCTTTGATATGCATCATAACTTGAGTCTTTCATCATCAAGAAACTCCGGCTTCACTCGGCTCTCTTTTATGCCCTCATCATCTCATCTTTTCCTGCATCTGCACTTTTGAAAAGCTCTATCAGATGTCTTTTTAAGGAGCCAACCAGAACGGCATGAAAAGCTCTTCGAACTCCAAAGGCATTCCTCTTTCGTTGAAAGTTCTAAGTGAATGATGCAATAAAGGTTCTGCCATCCCAGAACCTTTCAGAGACATAACATCCTGGCCTCAGGAACCATTCGTGCCCGTTTCAATGAAGGATATGGCTAAGGAACTAATATGACAGTAAAAGTCATGAGTACTAGGGCCCTCTGATATACAACACATCTAACCAATAGTCGAATGTTAAAACTGACTGAATAATTTTCTTCTCTGCTTTGGGACTTGATGAAACATAAATATAATGATTAGAACTGAAGACGGGGGGCCGCTAGAGGTTCAGATATATGTGCTGCGTCACAACATGCTAACGGGTAGAAAAACAGACCTCAGGCATGGGCAATTGCCTGTTTTCAAAGTTGAAGTAAATGGGGTGGAGAAGGGAAACACACTAACTGCTGCCAACAGCTGATCCAATAGTATATAGCACCATATTTCTCTGCATCTGTAAACAGCATGGCTGAGTCCAAGTTACCCTGCTGGGTTTATCTTTCCTCCTCTGCAGTATAGGAATGGGTGTGAGTAAACAGCTAACGATGGACTCCCTGACAACAATTAGCAGAGTAAGGATAAACTGAACACAATTACACTAACACGCTAAAATACAAAGGAGACAGACAGACAGCCGAGCAGAGACAGACAGACAAACAGACAGACAGACAGATACAGACAGATAGATAGATAGATAGATAGATAGATAGACATGGGGGGGGGGGGCTGCTTGCTTAAGTGTTATTCAAGTGTTATTCTGTTCACAACTACAGTCTCACGGGATATTTTCCCTCCAGCTCTGCAGCGTGCAGTGGACCAAAAGAATCACTGAGGACTGCTACTCCCCCCACCTCCAAAAAACAACTTTTTGTTTTAAGTACACTTTTAAGTACATTAACATTTTTCTTATTATAAGGCTGATTGGGTATTTGGTTGACAATCCCAAAATTGTATAACCTTACTGAACAAAATGATCAAACTGTGCTTAATATGACTACAGCTATGTTCTGAAATACGAATACGACAAGATGCTCTTTGCCTCAATTTCCACTGAAACAAATTCATTCATTTCACTACTATTACTTCACCTAGTCTCTGAGTACTACTGCTTCAGTCTCCTACTCTGAGCACCACAGGTGTCTCTGCAGTCCAACTACAGACAGTGGCCAGGGATTGGGCTTTAAAAAAAATTTCAGTATTCGCTGACAAAAATGTCCTCTACGCACCAAGAAATGCAGTCATGCCATAAGTGCCATAAGTTATCCTTACAGCATCCACCCCAACCACTTGGTATTTTTCAGCTATCCTATGAAACTTATCTCAAAGATTCTATATTTCATATCATTGTCCATAGGCATTAACAAACATGTATATACAAACAGTGTCAGTAGCTGGTAAAAACATTAGGTTTCGGAGAGAAAACCAAATTTTTACCTCTCTGCCAATAGTACAGCTTCCAGTGTCCAAGGAAAACTCTCTGTGTCAAACTCTCATTGTCCATAAAGAACTGACCACTGCATGGAGATCTCTATGTGTTGGTTTTACAAGGCAAAAATAAACAAAAAGCCACGGTAATGGCCCATGGATTATTTGGCTATCTGGAGACCTTGGTGAGACACTCCGACCTTTCCATACAAAGGTTGTTGTCAGGCTACAACAACAGTCAGGAGGCAGTTTGGCTCGTGACACACCTCCCACCCTTATGTACAGTACAGTTGATCACTACATAGGCTACAATTATAGGCTTAAAGCCAACTGCAACACCTTGCCTGGTTCTATTCAACACAGCAAGGATAAATTACTGATTCCCAGTGGCAAACAAAATAGCTGTGGTTGTCATGTAGAGGTGGCATTCCAGGAGGTCTTTTAAGGACAAGAACAAGTATACACCTGAATACATACATATTATTATAAGTGAAGTTACATTAAGTGAAGTTCAAGTTAGGTAAAACTGATGTGTTCCTCTCTCTCTCTCTCTCTCTCTCTCTCTCTCTGTGTGTGTGTGTGTGTGTGTGTGTGTGTGTGTGTGTGTGTGCGTGTGTGTGGACGCTTTGTGTTGTAGCCCACCATCTCCAGGCTGAATGCATATTTAATGTGTACCCATATTCAGGCAAAGCAGAATAACCTTTTGCATTCTTCTTTTTTCAGCTTTAGCAAGCACCACAAATATGACAATTTATATTTGTTTTAGTATATATATATTCTAAAATATCTGCTACTTTAAAATATATTATAGACTGTAGAAGTGGATCTGTCACCCCAGCACTCGGATTTCAATCACAGCTCTCCAAATATTTATCCGTGACGATCGAACACGATGACAATCGTGCGCTGTCAGATGTCGCAATGGATTGTCACTAGTGACGCAGCCAAATCGAATCACATAGATGCATGCGCATGCAAACAACCACGCTTGCACGCACACATACTAAAAAGACACGCGGGCACACACACGCGTACTTGCCTCCCCTGGAACTGTCCTAAAGATACCCTCTATTTGTCCCAAGGTAAACACGCCCAGCAACAACACACTGTTGCTCAATGAGGCCATGAAAAGGGTCGAGCCAAAAGTTTCAAGTAATCCAAACAATTCCAAGCAACCCAGGAAACTCGCACAGTAGACACTGGAATAACATCACTAGGATATGCTCAAAACCAAAATAAGTCGAAACGGTGTACGCTATTATTGATGTCTGCTTACAGAAACAATTGCTTTATTTGTTATCTGACATAATTATCTAAGATTTATTGTAGATTTAAGATTCAATGCGTGTATGTAATGTGCAGCCTTGGATACTGGTTTAATTTTTGGTATGACTATTTCAAATCCATGATTCAATTATGTCTTTAAAGCAGTAAAAATAAATGAATGTTAGTTGCAAATAAAAGTTTTTTACAGCTCCCTTCCCAAACTGTAATGACGCCTAAGTCTGCCTAAGTCATTCGTTATTCACACCACTGACATGACAAATTAGTTTAGAAAATTAGCCTAAATATGGACAACCATGGTTAAAGGGAGGAAATGCAAATACACTCTTACATGCATTCATTCTGATGGCAACAGCGCGATAAAACACAGGTAGTATGTTATGTAAGTGGGCGCTGAGGTAGCCTGCTTAACAAATCCTTGGTGGTGTTTTTAAAAAACAAAAATTCTCTCATGCGCAACTTTCCATGATAAAGACAATCTGAGGTTTTCTGCTGAGGTCTAGACTAGCTGCTTTTTCCTATTCATAATTTCGCAGAGCGACAGTCATCGTAGGTCGTAAAGGGATTTGAGGGGTGGGGCGTCTTTCCACCCTTCACAAAAAATAATTCAAATAACTTTACCAAACTTACACCATTTATATGTCTATAGCGCGTTCGTTTTGTTCCACTACGGTGTTTTAAATTGTCTTCTTATGCCTTTTCTCTGTCTCACTCTTCTCTCTCTCACACAAACACAACACAGACGCGCGCGCGCGCACACACACACACACACACACACACACACACAAACACACACTCACGCACGCACGCACGCACACACACACACACACAGACACCGCTTTCCACCGTTTCCTAACTAACTTCGTGCCCTCCGTTCATTCTGTCTATTTCTATGTGCAGTATAATTTTAACAAATCGGAAGCACCAGAATAAAACTTGCCCGAACGAACACTTCGCACAAGCTATTGCTACATTTTAACACCGAGTTAATTTAAAAACATATCCACACACGCACATACCACGGTGGGGGTGCAACACAGTTTAGCAGTTCTCCACAATGTTCTCCACGAAGACTGAAGTTGAATTTGTGCGGCCCCGCTCGTTCAAGGACACTGCAGTTTACTGTCATACAGAAAATAGCTTTCTGTCGCGACTGATACAGGGGTGCGCCCCACCGGGTGGCCGAGAGCGGCCGAAAAGACAAAAACACCCATTCGCTTTACCTTTTTACTGTTTCTGTTGTTGTAGCCGTTGTATGGATTGATTCCAGTCCTTGGCGGGACGGAGAGCAGCATTTTTCTCAGCGCTATGTCCGGAGCGGCGAGTACTGCCAAGGCTGCCAGCTGACGTCAGCTCGGGAAGTTAAGCTTGGAATCAGGGGGGGAGCGATTCGAGTCCCGCCGCCGCCAGGGTTGCTGCCGAGCGGCCTGGGTCCTAGTGCCACGGCCAGGCAACGCGATAGTAGCCCAGCCCACGACTTTTCACTATCAAGTGAGGTGTGAAAGGCCACTAGTGACCTAGTTTTGAAGCATACGCTGGAACTTAGGAACTTAAACAAGGACTCAGCGTTCCTTAAACGTTTAGGCTAGGCAAAATCATTCTTAAGCATCTATTTGTAAGCTCACACCGAAACCAGTTGTTGCACGAAAGGTTGTGCAATGAAATCTCTCTCATTTATCCCAATGGCAATGGTTTAGGAAAAGGACGTTTTCCTCCCTGAAATAAGACGCAAATGCTGTTTGTGTGTAGGCCTACTTCTTTGAGGGGCTTTACAGACAACACTTGGTAGTTGTTCAGTGCAGTAGGTTTCTGTCTTTATTATAAGTCTTGATAAGACTAAGTCTTGATAATGCATCTTGGTTGTGTACAGACAAAATTTCAAAGGATGATGCCCATATAACCATGTTTTACGAAAGAGGTATATTTAACTTCACTAAAACAGTTTAAGATTTTGAGTCCCTATCTCCCTCTACTGGAGATAGAAGCTTGATTCCACCGAGGATGTGTTGGAAGGAGTTCTTAACCTTGTCCTATGGATTAAATAAAGGTTTGAATGCATATACAACATTTGTTTTTCAGCACTCAGACATGCCCATCTTATCTAATCACATTGTGCACAAGTGCACAGTCTGCTGGTTGTGGGCAGCTGGCTCAAAAAATAAAATGGGTTCTGAAAACATTTCTTTATTTCAAATATTAAATTCAAAAAGCAGAAACATTTTTCATAATAGCCCACTGTCCTACTGCCATATATCCTGTGGCAGGTTATGACCATTTGAACAGGGCAGCTGGCATTGCCAGTGGCTGAAGAAACAGAGTGACACTGTTGCGTCGCTCTGGTGACAATAATATTGTTTGGACATCAACAGGCTGGTTGCCAGGCAACCCAGCCCCCTCTGTCTTCAATGTCTGGATTCGTAAATCTGCAGCAATGAACCACTGTGAGTGTATCTGTGTGTGTTCACTGCTGTGTGTTCACACCGTATATGCTTGTATGTTAATTGTATATTACAGTAGACACAAAATGTCTGTGTGTGTGTGTGTGTGTGTGCAAGAGAGAGAGTGAGAAAAGAGGAGAGGGGGAGTGCTGTGCATGTGTGTGTGTGTGTCTGTGTGTGTTTGTGGTTGTGTGTGTGTGTGTGTGTGTGAGAGAGAGAGAGAGAGAGAGAGAGAGAGAGAGAGAGAAAGAGGCCTGCTAATCCTGCTCCTTTTGTTCCTCTTTCTGAACACAGACTACATTAGCTTGCACACTTCAAGGAATGAACTCTGGGCTTGAAAACAGCACAGATAAAGCCACTTCCCGGTCACGCTAAGGTCAGACCACACAGTCCCAACTGTCTGTCCCGGTGACAGAGGTTCTGTTTAACAAACCGCCTAAGTCCTTCCCTGCTCTCCATCTGCCTAGGAATGTTTGTTGTCAGCCTTTCTGTGTGTGTGCGTGCGTTTGTTGTTGCTGCAAGATGTGATAAAGTGTTCCCACTGTTTTTCATTTTTGCCCTAAGACACTGGTAAGCATTGCTGACAAATCAGTGACTCCCGGTTTTCAATTAAATTTTCAATTCATTTTTGATTGAGCGATTTTGTACTGAACTGAGCTTAATGCACAATTTAACAGAAGGCAACAAGTAACGCTTTGTTTGTAATGCAACGGCATTCATTAGGTCTTTAAACAGTAGTGCCTCTTGACTGTATGGAGAAAATACAATTTTTTCAACACTACCTAATATCGATAAGCTCAAATTCCTTTTTCATGTTTAATACACAAACACCTCAGAACTGCCAACACAGAACCAGTCTGTATGTGTTGCACCAGCTGTATATAATTGTACAATCTGTCAAAGACACAATGTTTCAATTATTCACCTTTCATGAAAGTGTTTTTGCCGGACAGATAAAAATGTCTGTGAGCATTAGATAAATACCCCTAAGTGTCAAACTGCACAGCATTTGTACATTCCTATAAACACATTTTTTTTTCCTGTGCGGTAAACTATCCAACATCAACCCAGGTGTTTGCCATGCGCGAGGGAAGCCATACTGGAGGGGGGAAGTAAGGGGGATCTCTTCAGTATTACTGCATGGGGTTGTGCAGCACTGCTACATCAAAGAGGGGGAGAGAAGGGAGGGAGGGAGGGAGGGATGGATGGGGGAAGGGGGTTGGTGGAGTCACTCTGAATGTCAGCCTAGAGTTCAAGGTCAGAATGCACAGGCGAGTAAGAGGAGAAATATGAGGAGGAGGGGGGTAACCGCCCAGCAAACTGGCGCCTGTGCTGAGAAAGAGAAGGGGGGATGGAGGGGAAAGAAAGAAGAGAGAGAGAGAGAACAGAGAGGGGGTGGCTGACAAAGAGATCTAGAGAGAAGAAGGGAAACCCTCTTTTTTTTTGAACCCCTGATTGTTCATTTCTTTGCCACAGACATTTGAAATATGTTGCGGCAGGATATGCTGTTGCTTCCTGCATTTCATTACTTACTGATGGAGATTAGTGCATTTTCCAGATTCTGTCTCATAGTGCAACTTGTATTGCACCTGGCACAGTCACTTTGCTTCCTGAGTAGGGAACACTTAAGAATGAGGTGTGGCGCGCACCTCATTTGGATACGAATTAGAGCGAGTCCTGGAGTAAAATGCATAAAAAAATAGAATAAAAAATGTCAAACTGTCGGACTGCATGGCTGGATAATAAACAGATGTAATGAGCATTGATCGGTCCAGCTCTAACACGCTGACATACCACACAACTAGCTTCATCCACTTAAACACACACACACACACACAAACACACACACACACATCCACCAGAGAGTGAATATGCATGCCGACTAGCGGAAGTAGCCTAGTGCTTTAGTCACCAGAGCATACACAGGGTTACCCTGAAGTGGTCTCTTAAAGCACAGTGATGCCCTGGAACAGACAGGTTCCATTGAGCCGCGCAGACTAACATGCAAATTCACAGAGGACTCAATGGTACGCCACAATGACTCACTACACATCAAAGCTGTTTCCTCTGACCACATACTAGCCACAGCCCTGAGGTTCATTTTCCCTTGGAATTTGAAGTGAGGTGTGTGTGTGTATGTGTGTGTATGTGTGTGTGTGTGTGTTTGTGTGTGTGTGTGTGTGTCTGTGTGGGTGTGTGTGTGTGTGCTTATATGCTGATAGTATTTATGTGAGTGTGTGGTGCAGGTTGAAGCTGTTACACAACTCCACTTCTGTAGTAAATCGTCACATTTGTAAAAAAATAAAAAATAAAAGTAAAAAGTAAAAACTAAAAAAGAAAACAGGGGATGCCAGGCCTGTGTTTACACCACTAAATGCCAATGCCAGAACACAATGTGCCAGGCATGGTAGTTAGAGGTGGCTTTTGATGGCGCAGAACTGCTCTGAATTGAAACCATGTTGGAGGGGAGGCTCGGTTGACATTTTTGAGGCCTTTGCCATTTCATGCCATGCACAGCAACTGCGTCATATTTGCCACAATAATGGAAAAGAAACCACAGCATTTTGCACAGATCATATTTTTTGTTTCTCTTTTCAATTTATTTAATTTTTTACTGTTAATTTACAGTAGAGTATGTGTGCTTGTGACTGTAAGATTAGACAGTGCTTAAGGTTTTACAAAATGCACCTGCATTTTCATGTCATTTGGAGTAATACATTCTGCTAAATTAAAAAAATACAAACTGGAAAATCACTATCGGGGTGCCAGACATTTTATATTCACAGTGATGTTGAACTAGACTACCATTAATTTCCTTTGGGATCAATAAAGTAACTCTGGTTGAATGAACTCACAGATTTCACATTCAGACACAAACACACACATACTCACAAAGAAACTTGCTGTGCAGGTTGAGGCAACTGTTACAAGGCACTGTGCTGGTGACAGCTTGAGTTGTACATTCCTGTTGGAAGTGAAAATAAACCTGAACTGGCCAACAGAACTGAAGCAAGTGGGCCTACCACAGCCCTGCAGCAAACACAAATTCTACTCTGTCAGATTCCCCTTTCCACAGCCTAAATTAGCCCTGCAGCCTATCTTTAGGGGGTAACAGCAGCCTAAGCCATGGCCTCTCTCTCACTCTCTCTCTGTCTGCATGGATAAACATTCCTAGAAAATGATACTGTTCATGCCAGTTATCTAGCCCAAGCAGGTGTTTGTGTCCCTCAATATATCAGGTATATGTTTGTTTGTTTGTTTGTTCCCACAGTGATTGCCTCATCCTAATTAAGCTGTATCTTCGATGCCCTCTTATGGTATTTACAGCAACTGTAAACAAGTCTCATAAACCCCCACAGTATTACTAGAGTTCAAGCAGTAGCACATTTAATAGATAGATTAGAATAAATAGATTATTTAATAAATAGATTAAAATTGGAAAACATATAGTCATACAATATAGGCACAAATTCAGAACCGTGCCACACAATTACTGCCAATGTTACAGTTGTCTTTTTCAATCAGATGTTGTCAGCTTCTTCCAGAGATGAGAGGCACTGTGTCGAATCTACAGCACATTAGAATATCTCATGCACGAATCACTAGTTACTCTTCATTGGTCTCTAAGGGAACTAAAGACCTGCATCTCTTAGTATTTTATCTGAGGTGCTAGCATCTACAACACAACTCCAACACAGCATATACATTCATGAAGACATGAAAAGCATTCAAAATTTTGCCTTGTGTCATCACAAATTCAAAACACAAACTCAACATCTCACCATAGCAACATTTGAGTGCAGGTTTGTGTCACAAAAGATTCTATATTCACTGAAACATTGCAAAACTTCTCTCACTGTGTTCATGTCTGGAGCAATGTTTCTTTTCTTTCGTTTTTCTCTCACTGTTCTGTCGGTTCTTATTCTTCAAATTCTTTTCACAGGGGTCCAGAGTTACTCAAACTGAATATTTACTCTAGACTCCAGCTGGGAGTCATTTGGAGGAACAGATTCCTGGAGAGAGGTAGAGAGAGAGAGAGAGAAAGAAAGAGAGAGAGAGAGAGAGAGAGGTGAAGAGAAAGAGAAGGAAAAAAAGAGAGAAGAAAGAGAGGGGGGAAAACAGAGTAAGTGGGGGGAAGGTAGAAATGAAGGAGGGAAGAGGAGGAGGAGTGTAGCGGAGGGAGCGGATGGGGGAGGGGATGTTTGTGCATGCCTGACATTCCTGAGGTGTTATCTGTGCAGCAGAGCAAAACATGCGTCAGTCCTCCTCATCTTTGGGCTTCATCTCCTCAGTAGCACTAATTAGCACTAGCCAGATGGCTAATGCTAGCTCTGTTCCAGCTGTCTTTGTTGACAGGAAAAGACGTGATCGTTGTTGACATTTCAATATCCTGTTTGAGTTTGTGCGTACGTGTTTTCAAGTGTGTGTGTGTGCACCTGTGTGTGTGTGTGTGATGTGCATGTGTGTATAAGCATGTGTACACTTGTAAGTTTATGTGTGTAGGGGGTGTTGAGGGGTTAAGTTCATTTGCGATACACGTGAGTATGTTCTTACTGTAATGCTGATGTTTTGTCGCTCAGCTCTGACCTGCGGCCCTGTTGGGAATCTCCTTCTGTCTTCGTCACTTTTGTTTCTCCATTTACCCCTAGACATACTGTACACTTGGGTGATGCTAGCGCAGGTAGTAGAGGCGCTGTCCCACTCTGCCTGACCCCATCAAAGTGTCCTTGAGCAAGATACTGAATCCCCGGTGGCAGGTTGGCACCTTCCATGGCAGCCTGCGCCCACCGGTGTGTGAACGCATATGGGTGAATGTAAGGCATACACTGTAAAGCGCTTTCAGTGCTCATAGGAGTAGAAAAGCGCTATATAAATGCAGTCCACTTTTCTTTTACATACACTACTGACCTTTTCTATTTATTATTATTATTTCTTTATGTCGATATGCTATCTTGTGGTATCCCTTATGTTTGTCTGTCTGCCCTGAGCCAAGCAGTCTTAACACAGAATATAATTCCACAGATGTAACAGAGAGCTATCATCTCTAAGAACTGTAATTCTAACTCCCAATATAGGCTAGTGAAGATGTAAAAGCAATGATGTAGGCTACATTATAGAATTCACAATCGATTAACACATGACTGTAAAGAAAAGTTGCAGGTGATTCACAAGTTGAAGAACCAAAAATCTTCTTATAATGTTTCTCAAAAGTCTTCAGGATTGTAACTATGTCGTAGCAGTTTCAAAGGCCTCTATGCATCTGAAACTAAAAAATATTGCCTTATTGTGTGAATCCAAAAATAGCAAGTGATAAAATTTTCCCCGGATAAAGACATTCTAAAAAGAAGAATATTGGAGAGAATGAGAAAATGCTTCACATATTCAAATATTTAATAGACATTCAGTATCAATGGTGCAATCACATAGCATGTCATGTGACTGGATACGCTAAATGTGCATTTATGCATGACGTCCCTTTTGTGTGTTCACAGGAAAGGTGTGAAGGTGAAATGATCATGAGGTGATACAGGAAAAAACAACATGCACTGTGCAACATGCACTCTTTACACAATTTATGCTAACTTGGCTTCTTTCTAATTCTCTGTTAATTCCCAGTCAGGAATTTATCATTTAGGTTTCAAAAAAAAATATTATCATGTCATGTAAAATATTGTGCTGTTTGTGGAAGAATTTGAAGCAGATTTCACAGTTAAAATGCCAAAGTGAATTTTAAATGTCAGAGACTGCAAGCAGCGAACACATGGAATTCCCCTCTAGTAGTGAACAGTGCTTTTAATAGGTCTTTGGCAAAATGTTATGTTTTGGGAAGGACCATGATGACAGTGATAGAATAGTTTATTTGACAGCATGACTTCAATTCATCCAAATTATTTGAACCATTCTCCTCCTCTCATCTGCTTACTACACAGAGCCCATGTCGGTTTTTAATCCACTACTGCTAGCTTGTAAGAATCAGTATGTCAGAATTGATAATTAAGAACGTTAATAATGTTTAGCTAATTTAATTTGCATTGAATCTATTAATATAACATTCTCCAGCTCGCATTACTTTCAGCTTTTGAGTCTTTTTATTTTTAAATGTGTTTCTTCCAGCAACAACAACCTTTTCTACTGTATTTCACTAGAACTGAAACTGGGACTGAACTCTGACCCCGAAAACAGCATCTTAGGATAGCCCAACCTCATAAAGGGAAAACCCTTATCAATCTGAGTACCCCTCTTCATCCACTCAATCCCAGCAGCCACGCGTGATCTACGAGTGAGGCACGTCGTGGAGCCATCTCAACCAACCTGACCCCTGCCACCCTCCGAGCCATGATGACTTTTAGAGTTATGGCGGGTGCAATAAATAAGACTGGCGCCAATACACACCTGATTTGCATACTTTTACGAGATTGGTTGGTTGGCCATGACCTTGGGGGGTCTGTGCTGCCTGTCTGTGATTGGATGTGGCAGCAGTGATAACACAATTGTCCATGTGATGTTGGTTTATTAGTGTACAGGGAGCAGCGAGAGAGGAAAGATTTTTCTTTTCTTTTGCAGGAATCACATCCATCACTCAGCTGTCTATATTTATTCATCAGCCCATCCCACTTGTGTCTATGGTCCTTTCACATAGCTAACCCTTAAGGTAACAATATGGAGCTTTTCACCACTATTTGAGGTATCCTTTTTATCTGACTCTTTTTATCAGGTACTGTCTCCAAATTAATTTAGACGTCACATAGTTATAGGAAGGATGAATAAACACAAGTTTTATTCCCACCAGCTATCCAGGATAGGCACCGAGCATGTTTGGGTGAAGGATAGGAAACCACCACAAAATAAAAATAGATACATTTTTATAGCATGAAACTGATGACTGTATTGTCATCAAACACCAACTTCAGAAAATGTTCAGAGGGGTTTGTGTACACCAAAACTACACAGTGGTGCTTTAAATCCAACTAAGTAGGTTATAGCACTATGGAAAGCATAGCATGGGAACTTGCACAGTGGAGTGCAGTGGGTGTAGTGTTGCTGTTGTTGTTTTAAATGCATCCAGCAGGGTGTATCTTGGAGTATACTATATAAGTTGTAATGCCAATGTAATATGTACAAATGATAATGTACTGATGTACAAATGATAATGTTGGAGGGAGGGACACACACACACACACACACACACACACACACACGCAAAGTGTGCCTGTACAAATGATAAAAATTCAACAGACAAACAAACAGCAATAAAACAGTTGGGCAGCACTGCCAGAATAATATGACATTATTACTGCAATACAAAGTTCAGTTTCACTTGAAGTTGTATTGAAACATTGAAGTTCCTGCTTTTCATAAATATATGCATATTTTTAAAATATTCTTTGTGCTTGAGACGCTTTACGTTTTTTAAATTAATGTGCTGTAAATGTCAGGGATTGGTTACATAAGCACACCTGAACCGAAAAAAGAGGGTCAGATTAAATGTTTATGACCGTAAATGTCAGGACCTTTATGGGCAAACATTTTTAGATATTTTGAATTAGAAATTGATGTAAAATGTGAAGCAACATAGATAAATTAGATTTATGAGTATGCACACTGACATTGCACTTGGAAACATTCCATATACAACAGTGTGAATAAAATGTAGTATTTCTGTTTACTGTAATACAAAATTGATTCCTTCTCCAAAAGTACTCAAAAGTCATTTTAAAAAGTGTCAAAACAGACCTTCTATATAACTTGTTAACTCTCCGAACAGAAACAAAAAAGAGGTTTCTAAATGTCTGGGGTGATGAGGTCATCCATTTCACTATGAAGGGAGAGGCTGGGTTCTGTCAACCAGTGCTGTAGAGAGAGGGTGACGCAACTCTGAGAACTGCCAAGTGTGTGTCTGCATGTGTGCCATTTGTGATACACCCTTTCTGTGGTTGTGAGCATGCAGCTGTTCCTTCTATGTGTGAATATATGTGTGGCTCTGAAAGTATATGGTGATATTTTCAGTGTAGTGGAATGTCTTGGTATGTCTGTGTATACGTCTGAAAGGCTGTTTGTGTGTGATTGTATGTGTGTGAGTGCGCATGTGTTCTACTTTCCATGTGTGTATTTATCTAATATTTATATGTCAAATCCATCCCAGTACAATCTTAGATATTTTGAGTTTTTATGTTTTGTTATGTTGTCTCTCTTTCTTTCTCTCTTTCTCTGTGTGTCTGTCTGTGTGTGTGTGTGTGTGTGTGTGTGTGTGTGTATGCAAGTGTGTGTATTCTTATATGGTTATATCTGGCTGTTCCCTTTGTTGATTCTGCTGTTTGTTCAATGAACATATGCACAAGGTGCACTCTGTTTGAAGAGATGTGGGTGGTATAAAGATGGATCTTTTAAAAAAAAAAACTGGAGTCAAACATGTTCTTGTTTTAAAACAAACATTGCATAACAGAAACTGAATTGCAATTGATATCAAATGTGGGTCATGCCATTTTCACAGTTGTGAGTGGGAAAAGATAAGACTGTTGCTGTCATCGGGTTAGACTGACTTAGACATCCACACAGTGCTAGTCCAGCCCTATGAGACTGAAGTAAGAAGTCATAAGTCCATCACCTGTTACTGTGATTATGGGATTTACAGACCCCTCTCTCCCTCTCTCGTTCCCTCCCACACTCTACATACTTCGCCACATTGCTTTGCCTTGTAGCAGCCTATTACTTTCTATGTTGTACTCTGTTCGGCTCTTGACTATTCTGTTTTATTTCTTCTTTGCCACCCAGTTCTCCACAGCTGGGTCTACATGGCCATGGCTGTAGATTTTGGACAGATGTTGTGGTTTGGACCAGGGCCAGATTCTCTGTCTGAAAACAGAAATTCTAAGAATCTTCCTGACTGCTAGTAGTTTCTCTAGCAACTTTCTCTCTCTCTCTCAAACACAGATCACTGTCTATGTGACTGGTTTGTGTTCATTCTGTCCTGTGATGTATGCATAGTAAGTAGCCTACTGTTCCACGAGTTCTTTTCAACAGGGCAGAATGACAGCTTTTGAGAATTATGAGCTCTACAACATACAGCCCTTTCTCTGTCTCTTTCTCTCTCTCTGAACATGGGTGGAAGCTGATGGTGGTAGTCTCGTCTGGTCTGTCCCGCCCACCTGGGTAACGCCAAAACTACACTGCTGCTGGCACATGACGCACGCCAGGACGCCAAACGAGCCCCGTGCTCATGGAGACGGCGACAACAAACAATATAAGTGAATGTCTAAAACCGAATCCCTGAGAATAGGACTGAGACCTCAGAGTGATTCGTCAGGGATTGCATAAGAAACTATCAAACGGGGCCAAATGAGATGTCAAATAAATCGATTAGAAACGTCTATCTGATTTGCGCTCATGTTTTCCCTGAACAGCTCCGTGGTTGGAGGAGATGCTGCTAGTTTCCATGGGATTTTTATTCGG
Source organism: Tenualosa thibaudeaui (assembly GCA_027481765.1). Taxonomy (NCBI): domain Eukaryota; kingdom Metazoa; phylum Chordata; class Actinopteri; order Clupeiformes; family Clupeidae; genus Tenualosa; species Tenualosa thibaudeaui. Next base: position 12,002,545 of record JAIFZK010000003.1, read on the forward strand.
AAACAGTTTCGGGAGGCCGAATCAAACTACAAACCATATGCGCTGAGAATAATTTAGAATTATCGACGGGGTTGTAATTAATGCATACGTTCCTTACAGTTTCAGTAATGTCACAAGAGCAAGTCAAGTGCAACTGTCTGTGCCACAGCACGTAAATTCTGCAGTGCCAAGTAGCCTATGCCTTACACCTTTACAACTGTTAGGAAAGATAGATAGGTATTTTATTTATACCGTAAGAAATTCAGGCTACATAGGTGCAGTTCAGTGCAGCAAAAACTACTCCACCTTGTTCGAAAAAATGCCCAAATCTGGGTTGCCTAATCGACCAAAAACAAAACACCTGTCGCTGAGAGCAAAAATCTGCGTTTGCTCTGGTAAGTGAAGTTGGCTCTCATAACGGTTCAACGGTGTGCTGAACGACTCTTCCACAAATGCTATACCAAGTTTCCCACAATCCGTACTCCAAGACCACGCAGTGAACAACAGTTTACTACAGGGCACGCTTGAGAATATCATGTGTCCCGTAAGAGACGAAGGAATGTGCTGGATGAGTTCAAACGAATGTGCTTTTTAGAGAACTCTTCAGTAAATCTAAGGTCTAAGTGTCTTTTCAGTGGCCGCAAATAGGAAACTACGCCTATGAGACGCTTTCGTCTTCGAAGCGTCAGTGTAATATCTGTAAGACAAGCTGATAGCGCCATCTTCAGCATGGCTTTGGTGGAGAAAGATCTGGCTGATAACTTGGTGTGTCTGTGTATTATGTCTTTCTGCCTTATATTACTTTTTTCAGCCCTGTGTGGTGGGATTGGTGGTAAGTTGTTGTAGTTTCAAATAGCCATGTTATCCCAAGAATAGCAACAGCGTTGCACTTATGGCAAAATCACCCTCAAGAAGACCTGGAACTGGAAATGTCCCTAATGTGGACATTTATGGAAAACAAAGCTTCAAAGATTACCTTTGATGTGGCAAATACGGAAACAGCCTCAGAGTGATACAGGAAACATGTCATCCCAGGAGAGACTCTCAAAGGCCTGGAAACAGAGTCCCATAGTGGAGGTTGTCATCTGCATTTGCAGCAATACTCAGACAGCAAGCGAGACTGCAAGACCAAAGACCAGACAATATCTCTAGTGTCGACTTTGTCTGACATTATGTGCCAGAGTAAACCAGACCTCTGGGTTGTGGGAGCCACAGATGACTCAGGAATAAAAATAAGAACCACTTTCGGCCAGATCATCATCAGTCCAAAAAACAAATGAGGTGGTGGAGGAGGAGGAGGCATAGGTGTGCTGTTTCATTAATGTTTTTTTTTTCTGTTCTGTTCTTTCTGCCATACCTTTACTTAGCAGTCTGGACACTGTTTTTTTGCCATGTTAAATATTGTCCTTCTGGTGTGTTAAATATTGTAGTGTAGTGTACTGTACTAGCCTACTATGCAATACAATACTATATACTATATTATACTATACTACACTAAACTATACATTACTATTTGAAACTACACACAGTATCAATACCAAAGTAACTGACAAAATGGCCAGAACAAAAGTAAAACCACATCTATGGGGAAAGAAATGGTGTTCTGTGCTTTGTCATGTCTAATAGTATTTGCTCTTGTTTTAAGTATTGTAGCAGAAGTAGTAGAAGCTTAGTAATACTATGCTATTTGTGTAACAGTAGTGGTGGCAGTAGCATAAATGGGGCTAATACACAATCCACACAGAAAGAAATGTCTTGGAACATTGTGTGTGCTCCAGCTGTCTATGATGTTGTTGGAAGGATATTATGGATGGGGGATGTTTTGGTTTAAAATATTACTCATGTTTTGAGTCCAATCACTGTGGGATTGGTAACAAATCCGTTTGCGTAAGAGTGGCTAACTACATATGACGGTCTAGGAAAGTCTGATCATTTGTGTGAGGTCAGAGGAAAGGAGGGAACGATAGAAGAGAAAGAAAGTGAAAAAGGGAAGAGAACGGAAAGAGCGTCATGTTTTGTCAGTGACCTTTTCCCACCTTTAAGAGACGTGGCATGGACATGAAGCAAGTCTTTGTCCACTTGGCAGCAATCCATGAACGCACACCCATAGCCTCCCCCTTTCTTTCTCTCTCTCTCTCATATGAAACACACTTGCAGTTTTCCTTTCCACTTACACTTGCTGTTTCCCTTTCTCTCTTGCCCATTTTGCCCAAGACTCTCCCCTCAACAGCCACCGTAATCTCACTCAGTGAGGAGGAGAATGACTTCTTTAAATGGAGCATGACCATCCCACATATTCCCTTTCCTCCAGACAGGACCATTACCTCACGTTACTTTCCTAATGACACAAATCTGTAAACAGACCCAAATACCACTGACCCCCCCCCCCACACACACACACAGACACACACACACAGACACACTCACATATACAGAGAGAGAGAGAGAGAAAGAAGGAGAGAGAGAGAGAACCAAGGGTCACCTTGAATCTGACAGAAAACTTTGAGAAGAATGAGCTAATAAATAAATAAATAAATAAATAAATAATTTCTATAGTGTGGAACTGTTTGTGGCCCTGATGTAATTGATGACAAATATGTGAGTCGCTTTGGATAAAAGCGTCTGCTAAATACATAAATGCACTGTAAAAAATAAGACTTCCTTTTATTTGTGATAACTTACAATTGTTTGTCAGAATAACTACAGAATATGGAAATTGTTGTGTTAACTATTTTTTTGTGTTTTGAGGTCTGAACCCATTATCACAACTCATTCTTAAATTTGGTCATCTTAAAATAGTTAGGCAGCCCAGACACTAACTTTTTTAAGTTAAAACCATGATTTATTTTTTACAGTATGTAAATGTTTCTGAGCCAAAGCATGTTGTAATGCTTAAATGCACTAGAGGGCAGTCATGGAGTAATGTGTGCACATTTTTTTGGCAATAGATTTTTCCTACATATGGAAGCCATATGACGAAGAAGATTGCATCTTAATATGGGCATTTGTCAAGACTGTGATAGGGACCATCCCAAATGTTTAGATCTTATCTAAAATCTCTACGGATCTATTGAAGAATGTCAAATGTCTAGATCTTATCTAAAATCTCTACAGATCTATTGAAGAAAGTTGAGCTAAAGGTCAGGGACAGAAGTGTTTGTTTCCATAGTTGTCATGGGGTTTAGATGAATAAAAGCTATGCTTGTGTGTTTGTCTTGGTACTAATGGGGGTTACACTCATATAATAACTTTGTCCCTTCCGGAATATAATGAGTGCATTGTGTCATAAGCAATGAATGCATCAGAGAAGGAGTTCCTGTTCTTTGATATTGCTTCTTTTATGGTTCACCCTGTTTTGTATGGGAAGTCACAACTACGGCACAGGTACAAGTTGCACCATCCAAAACAAACAGCACAAACATAAAAGCTGTTTTGGTTCAGGGCACAAGGAATATAAAACTATTAATCCACTCCATGGAGCAGCAAGATTCTTGTGTGTGTGTGTGTGTGTGCGTAGGCTTGGTGGACATGTGGTACTCTGGTACCACTTTGATTAATCTGACTGAATTGGCATGACAAAGGATGACAAAACATTTATTTCCATACATCAACATGTAAAACATTGTTTTAGATCTGAGGTTCTGTCCATTTTGATTGGAAAACATTTCATCCATTTAACCCCCATTACTGCATACTGACTTAGAAATAACAGGAAAGGTTTCAGTCCTGCGTCACAAACTCACACAACAGTGCCAATAGTGATCACAAGACAGATTTCCAGAAAGCAAACATGTTATCATTACATTACCTGTCCCAAATGCTTTAGAGCACAGTATACAACAGAAGTGACTACATCCCTGTGCAATATTAGGCCTTCTTATATGTTAACAATTACAGGCCACAGAAGGATCTCAAAACAAGTGTGAGTGTGCTGATACTATTCTGATTTGGTCTGATCTGGTTTTAATGGCTGATTGAAATGGAAGATACCAGTTCTATGGTACAAATTACTTCAGAGACAATTAAGTGGAACAAATCCAGTTTTACCATACACAAGAGCAAAGATTTTACTGAAAATACTTCAGTTGTGATGCAAAGGCACTGATATCAATGCAGTGTGAACAAAATAACATACACCACACCTTAGAGTTACCAACAAAACAATGTTTGTGTAAAATGGGATTCAACATGCATTCAATACTAAATTCCTTCCTTACTTTTTCTACTGTTTAATTGTTTTTTTTTTAAGTGAGAAATGCAATTGTACTGTTCAAACTGTCAAGCATGGAAACACTGAAAACTGAGAAGAAATTTGACTGCAACTTATATGAGCCCAGCTGAAGCTGCATAGAATAGTATTCATTGCTTGTGGGAGGTTTGTATATCAGTGTGCAGATATTCATTACTTCATAAGCACCTGTGTGGTACAGAGTAACATGATGCTGTCTCAGTAAAAGCATTTGACCCTTGTGGGGAGCAGGCAGTGCATATGAAAGTTTTATGGCTTTATTTTTGTAATTGATTTGTGAAGAGCCAGAACATGCCTGGAATGTCATAACTTGAATGTCCTCTGTGATCCTCTTTTGTAAATTCATTTCACTGTCTGGTTCATTACAAATTCAGCTCTACTTTTCTAGGGGTACTGCCTAAATTGTATTTAATGATGTCTAGTAAGTTACGTTTCTTTTCTTTGGCATACCACTCAAGTGTTCCCCTTGAGTTCTGGGAAGCACGACTGTTATTTCTTAACCCATGAAAGTACAATGGCCCTCTCAGTTACTGTAAATCACCCTTTTCGGCATGTTTCCCTCAATGGAAAGTTTACGCTTTATCTTAACTAAATTGCACATGGGCAAATCGCATTAAACAGGAGCTCTTACAATATGGTGAGCATGTGTCACCCGAAGCAAGCAGAAGTCTGCTGGTGTTCTGGCTTTTTTGGTTGTCGTGCTGTGTCTTTTAGTCTTTTCTTTGCTGTGTGTATACTTGTGGATTAGAGTGATTTCACCACCATGGAAAGTCTATTATTTTTTTGAAGATAGCCACACAGAGGGCATACACTACACCTAAAGCCAAACACACACTTACCCTGTGTTAAAAGTTAGCTATTAAGATATTAATACCCAGTTTCAATTCATTTATGAATTGAATGTCCACAGCAAGAATGTAGTTCAGTATGACTTCATGGAAATCCAGTAAACCAGTTTAAATAGAAAATAACTGAGCTGTAATTGATACCAAACTGTAATGTTTTTTGTGTATATATATATATATATATATATATATATATATATATATATATATATATATATATATATATATATATATATATATATATATATAACCTCTACCAAATTTTGATTTTTTATCTTCCTCTCTCAGACACATTGAAGAAGGCTTTTTTTCAGTGTCATTTCAGGAGTCTTATTCAGTCAAGGGAGGGTTCCTATGTCCAGTAATCCAACAGTGGTGAACAGGTCATACATAAGATTCAAGCACCATCATATTTACTCTACCTCCAAACCAGTACTCACAAACATCCACTGTTGAGCTATAGATTCTCCCTTTACTAGTCCTTCTTCTCCTTCTCCTGCAATAAGTGACTCAGAAGAATCCTGATCTGCTTCCAGGATATTCACTCATTCATCACATATACATGTACAATATATCATGTGTGAAGTAATGACTCAAACACAGACAATGACTTTTTTCATAACGGGTTTTGATTTGGGCTGAAAAGGGTCTGTTTCTGTTGATGAAATAGTTGGATGCTGTGTGAGTCTGTGGACCATAAGACCCATAAGACTCTGAGCAAGAATGCCAGATAACTAGCCTGCTCAAACGTTCTCTGAGTCATTAATCAAAATGGGGTTCAGGGTTCAGAGTCGAGCAGACTGTGGAATGAGTTAGATGTTTCGCTTTGAGCCATGCTTTTATGTGCCTTGATTAATCTCCAGACCTCTGATGAATGGCACCCTCCTGGGCACTTGTGTTATAACATGCATCATAACCATTTTCCAATTTTTTAAATCTATATTTTTCCATCCAGGATTGCTGTCATTAGTTTGTCACAATGCCAAATGATGATAGGTTATTAATTGATTGAAAGATTGAAGAAAACAACTGGCTGCTCTCAACTGAAGGAAAATTGAAAGTAGATACATAAGGAAGAAGAAAGATAACCTACATGTGAGGACCAAGCCAAGCTAAGCTAAGCCAAGGGACACACTGCACTGGTGGTAAAATCATCTAGCCAGGCTAGTGTGTATTGTATTTTGCTACAGTACTACATCAGGGTATTCCAATTCCAGGGTTCTCCAATTAAGGCTTTGGTTTCCTCTACTACATATACTAGCAACAAATCAGAGAACAGAAATTGAGGGCAGAGCCAATAGGTTTAAAGTTCAAACTAAGTACACACCCACTGCAAAGTAAACATGTGCCTATCGAGAGTGTCCAGAAGTAGAAGAGTCTGGACCACCAGGCTAATAATCATCTGACTGGGCTGCAAAAACATGTTCTGAGTCACCGGTGTCTTTGCAGTCCCATATGCTACAAGCCAGGGAAGATCAAAATTAAAAGGTCTGAGGTGAGCTAATGTGCTACTGTATGCTGTGTGGAGTGAAGTATGAAAGTCAACAGTGATAAATTGAAAAATTTGTTTCATGCTGGCCTCCTTTGTGTCAGCCAGGGGTGTGGGATCCACTGTGCAGCATCGATGTTTGGTAGTCTATGACTCATTGGCACTTTAAAATACAGAGTATGATTCTCTGAATTTTACAGTCTGCCCCCCCTCACCCACCACTGAAATACTTGTTATGCAATTTGTTTGGTATTATACATCTGAACATGAAAAAATGGGTCATATTAAAAAATGGGTCCTTATCCATTTATAATTACTTTCAAATGAACTTGCTTGTACAGCATACTTACTTTATACAATCAGTTTGGCAGTGATTTCTTACAATCATCTAACAGCCTGGTTGTTTACTGTAATGACAGTTTCATTTAAACTCCTTGAAACATGCATTCTATTTATGCTCGTCAGAAGAAACAACAAAATAACAACAAAACTTCGTAAGTGGTGATAATAGCACACTCTATTTTTGACACACTACACATGTATTTTATCCAATGTGTAAATAAAATCTGGAACACAATGTAGCATTGTTGTCTTATAGCCTATTGTCCTTCAATTGGCTATTTGAAATTCACCCTCATTCCCAGTGGCTTTCCACATAAACCCCTTTGGTTACACAAGATTCTGGCTGGCTCAGAGTGCTGCGTCAGCATCTAGTCCCTTTTTGGCTGCGTTTGGGATAATTGCCCCCTAATGTTGCCCCTGCTAAGTGTCAGCCTCTTTCCACTGGCACACCTCTCGAGGGCTCTCCACAGTCCCAGGGAAGCGTGACTGTTATTTCCCAATGCCAGGCAGCGCACATGTTTGTTTGAATACTTGCTTGTGTGGCCTTGGTCCAAAATCTGAGGGGTTTGGAATGGCACAATCACTTATTTTGACGAGAACAAAAGGACTGAGGCATAATCTGGCGGGCAGGGCTAACTAATTTCTCCAAAAACATGCCATGCAGAAATTGAAATTATCCAGTTGAGAGAGGAGGTGTATTGAGATACAGACCCCTCATTTAATAGTGGGCAAAATGCAAAGTCTATGAACAAGCAAAGTTCTCATTCATAAATTGTGACTGAATGGCGTGTGGTAGCACTGAGCTGATTCATGAATGTTTGCACTTAAGGTCTCACCCACAATGCTATGAAATTATTTTATTTTGTTTTATTTGTAGTGGACCATGAACAGTTATAAACATAAATGTTTCCATTTGATGCATTGTATCAGAGTTAGCCTTAGGCTAATTTATTTATTATCAATTAGTACAAAAAGAACCCACTATTCACATTAGAGTCGACAAGTTTCATGGCAGTTCTTGTGTCGTCCCTCTTCATGGGTTGGTCTCTCTCAGCAAACTGACTGAGAGAGACTACTACACTAACTACACTAGAAGGCCAGGAGAGCCTTCATTTACCCCATAATGAGTCATTTAATCATCAAAGGGACTATGAACCTGGTAAATTAACCTATAAATGTTGCCTGGTATGCCTTTAATCCCCCCTGTCAGTATTTTGCACAATAGCTATCTCACTGCTGAAAGACAAAACTTTCATTTTTGGTTATAATTTGGTTGTGTTGCCTCTAGGTATGGCAGGCAGTCATCGTATGAGAACCAAAGAATAGCAGGAGTAGTAAGACATTTGACTATTACATCTGTGATGTGAAATCCACACCTTGCATGAACAAGAAGCCATTCATTAAGACAGTAAATATATGTTACAGAATGTACAGTATACATGTAGTCTATGTGAAACAACAGGGTAACTTAATTATGATATGTAACTAATACACGGCTAACTAATATTTTGCCATAAGAGTCGTACTGGAGTATTTGGAGTCTCCTTCAGGACTCCAGCTTTAAGGGTCAGTGTGCAGCAGTCTGTGAGAGTGTCTGAGCGGTAACTGCTCTCCAGCTGGCCCTTGTCTGAGGTCTGACTGTGTTTGTGGCTGATTTATGCTTGTCAGACCAAGACCTGGGCCTTAGCCTGCTTACTAAACCCTTTCATGGAGGCACACGGGGGGAGTGAGAGAGAGAGAGAGAGAGAAAAGATCTGCCCACAAGTTTTTTTTCCTCATAGTTTTCCTTTAAGAGAGAGAGAAAGAGAGAGAGAGAATGATGAGGATATCTTTTTGTGGATATTTTCAAAGAACATCACTTTTTGGATGGTGGCCTCTATTTTGGGCAAAGATGAGTAATTTGAAGAAGTCAAACTAACAGGCCATTACTGTGCTTATTCAGATAAAATAACTGGGCAAAGCCAAGAAGCTGACATGATTTACTATAGCTGCCAGCCAAGCTGACCTGTGTGAAAAGTTAATTCATGTTATGAACAGTCTGTTGTGGAATCACAACATTTTTAGTGTCTTACAATGTAAGCCTATCTTGTCAAGAAAGGAAATATCATGATGTTTGGATCCTGGTTTTGTTAAAGAAAAGTGCAAAGTTACATTTGTAGCTTATTGAATTAAGCTTGAGACTATTTTACAAATTATGATGAACTTTTCTGACTTCAAGTGACCGATGAGCAAATTCTCTAATATCAAAGTGTGCCACAATTTTGCGCCTGCGCACGCAAATGCCTGTCATAGAGACGCGTACCAGTTTTTAAAATTATGTTCCCATTTACAGCGGTCTTTCACAGCGTTCTCATTCGATTAGGCGACAACAGTTTTTGCCACCTTTGTACCAATCAACGTATGCTGCGCTAAGTTCGCGAAAGAAAGATGTAGCCAACCAATGGTGTCGCTGACGTCAGACGTCAGCTTGGAGTTAAGGGTTGAAGCTCACTTGGAGCTCTATTTGTGTTACCACCAGCAACAGAGGCGGTGGAAAGTGCTGGGAGAGATTGCTTTCCCGTTTTTTTATTTTTTTATGGCACGAACTGTTTCGTCTGGTTGTCACAGAGAACAAAGAAGAGGATAACGGCGTATGGTCTGAACACGTTGCTACCAAACCGCCTTCATACCCCACTCTCTCTGCATGTGGTGCAGATATCCAGGCAAAGCTACCCAATGATCTGTGCAGTGAGATAGCCCCATTTTAAGCATGAATCAGAGGAGCCCTTAGCCACTCTGGGCTAGGGAAGCCTTGGCTCTTTCTTCGCTCTTTTTGAGCCTCAAGTGCAGTTGGAGCTCTGTGTGAGTGCGTGCTCAGGGGCGCAGGCAGAAGGGAGCATCGTCCGGGAGATCTGGTTCTCTGCGCGGACTAGGCTCCTGCTCCTGCCGCTGACGGAGCCAGCAGCTGGGTCTACTGGAGTTCACGGGGGCATCCCTGATTTTTATTTTTTTGTTCGTTTTATTTTATGTCGTCAAAAGCCATAATGCTGCGTTATACTGCAAACGTACTGGTGGCTGGATTGTTCTTCTTGGGATTTTTACACAGTTTTGAGGTGATTCTTCCTGCCCGAGCTATTGACGGTGAGTACCCTACAGTGTGCACCCTACAGTGTGCCAGTGTGTTAGTCTGGGTTGTTTCAGCTAATGATGGCTCGTTTGATTGGAGTCATTCACTCTGTTGTACATTTCACGTATAGTTCTTATGTTAGTCTATAAAACCAGACGCTTACTTTGCCACCGAATGCAGCTTGCGTTTTATAATCTCAATAAACACAAAGCTACGCTTTGGGAAGTAAAGCGGCTGCAGAAAGGCTAAATGATAAACTGTCTGGATTTACAGCAGGCGTCGATTACCAACCTTGCAAATGACCGAAGGCAGGCTATATCTTGGAGTAACGTTACCTCAGTCGGTAAATCTGACACAAAAAACATTTGTGGCTTAGTTGTACAATATGCAAGGTTAGCCTACGTCGCGACACATTGACATCCTTGCACACCGGAGCTTTCGCCAGTTGTGATGTGTAAGGCATGGGAAAATACCTGTCATGTAACGTTATTTCCCCCCTCGCATCAGTTTGCAGTGATGACCGTCAATTCAACCCGAATTCTTTGCAATTTATCCACCAAGTAATTCTGTATATTCAATTTTTATTTCCAACATTGTTAGGTCGCGTGATGTAGGGCATGCTACGTAGTAGCTCTCCATGGCAGTTGCGTGAAATGTCAATTTCTTTGTTACAGGAGACAGTATTTTGTCAGCCTCAGTAAATCGGCGACCTGCAAGTATTTGCAAGCTCAGAATGACCGGTGTTTTGGGAAAGGAGTCGGTGATATGCCAAGACTTTGCCTAAGCTATTCAGCCACCGACTCCTTTCCTAAAACACCGGTCATTCTGAACCAGAGACAAGAGTGACCGAGTCACGGTGTTTGTTTGACACCAGCATCGCAGTGTTATGAAATGAGATGCCTGTAGATTTGCACCACAGCTCATGCCTCCAAAAGGCCTGCCACTATTCCTCAAGCAGGCTACTTTCCCCCCTGGACACGTTTAGGAGGAGTCGCGTAGAATAGGAAAGGCACATTTGAATGAGCAGAAAGAATCTCTTTGCTGGAACTGCCGGCATTCAATGAAACCAAGGCTGTGAGGACACGGCTGACATAAGTTAAAAACTGAATGCACAATTCACTTAAACAAGTCCCTAACAGCTGGGGCTTATTAAAGCATACCACGGCATTACGACCGAGGACACTCATATCTTTAATATTTTGAACGTTCAGCTCCATAAATTGACAGTATTGGACATGGCATTACTCCTGAGTTAACCCATATAAGCCACACATTTCCTCTGTCAAAATTAAATATCAGAGCCTCATTTGCTCCGTCTCCCCAGACCGTTACAGGGCAGATTCAACAGGCGGTTAAACTGCGTAGTCTGTACACTTTCAAGAACTCGTTCTTACCAAATCCTCCCTGACCTCTGGAAACAATTAAACGCGCGCCCCCGGAGGTTTCGTGAAGACGGCAAGGGGCGGTTCAGTAAGGTGTCGAGTTCTCAGAAACATTGGTGGGGTGACCTCTCCCCCCACAATCTGAAAATGTAGTTGGTCATTTCTGATTGATTTATGAAAACATACCTTCATGAGGAGCATCAGCAGCAAAGTTTCTGTCGTAGTATGCGTAATCATGAAAATCTGAACACGGGTGAAAAACGTTGTGGTGGTTTTTCATACCATCTTTGCAATTTGAATAATTGGATAGTTGCTTAACCATACAAATAGCCTAAACTGAAGGCTAAAGGGTTAGCATGTCATCAACTACATGTACACCTACATTGTTTCTGATAGACAGGTACACCAATGATAGACAGGTACACCAAGACAGATAGTAACTCTGGATTGGGTCCTGTTCTGATAAATGAAGTTGGCCCTGCAATGGCCATTCGGATCAGCACCTTGAATCATGTGTTTTGTTCAGGACAAAATTGCCAGCCATACACATAGATAGTAGTTTTAACTGAAAACTTCAGAATCAGAGGCCCTTAAAAACATCTTCACCAACTTTTGCATACAACAAGGAGTGTGAGAATCAGGGGCACTGCTCAAAATTTATATAAAATAATATAGTGCCCTGGGTCCCCTGTCAGTGCCAGGCCCTAAGAATCATCCTAACTCCCGCTGTTGTTAAGACAGTAATGGAAAGGCATAGAAACAAACACACTTGAGTAGTCAGTACAGATGTTTAAATTGCTTCTAGGTCATTTGGAAATTGATGGCTCAGTTGGTTTGGACTCTATCTGCGTTGGGTGTGTGATAAGATGTTGTCAGTTTATCTTCACCATAGCTGTCTGATGCAGACACCTTGAATGAGAGGATCTGTAATCTGAAGTTGTTTTATTTAGACATGCTTTGAAGAGATCTGTGGTTTGGCACAAAAAAGTGTTTGTTCTTTAAAATCACTGTTTGTGAAGCCCTTGATGAAGCCACCAAATGTTTAGTCTTTGTTATTTCTTTAAGGACATCATAAACTAAGTGAGCACGTTCAAATATTTTGTAGTGTCGTGTGTCAACACATTTCGCACAAGAGCTTGGCAACATTGAGAAAGGTTAGTCTAGTTTGTGTTTTGATGCTATGGTACCAAATATCTGCGCAACCATCCCTGTTTAAAACGTTAAACCAAAACCCAGTCACTTATTTAATTGAGTACACTCATGAAGCTTGCTTCAGGATAGGTCCACTGGGACTTGCAGCATCAAAGACGCAACCAAGCTCTCCACACAGCTATTTCTGCCCTTGCACGAGTGTAATAGTCTGCCATGAGTCATCATGACTTTATGTGCTGGGAGGTTGACATGGAAAGTGTTGTGTGTTTGTGTTTACTGCCTTTGGTCATGGAAATGCTGCGGGTGCTACATCCTGGACCAGCAGACCAGCATATGGCCAAGGGAGGTTGTGGGGGGTTGGGGGGGGGGGGCTGTGTGCTGTCACTGTGGCTGTAGGCCTGAGCTTTAATGCCACCAGCAGAGGATATGGTGGGGGAGCAAGGGAGGAGTTACAGAGTGTTGTGTGCTAAAGTTTTATTGAAAAGAATGCTGCCTTTAGGTTTTTATGACACTGGGATGTGAGATTGAGTTTGACATTTAACATGTCAAGCACATACCTAGAGAGAGAGAGAGAGAGAGAGACAGAGAGAGAGAGATGTAGTGGCACAGAAAGAACAGAGGCAAGGAGAGAGAATGTATGGTGACAGAAGCACTAATGGAAAACATAAAGATGGGAGGAGGACCATGAGGTGGAAGGGTATAGAGAGAGAGAGAGAGAGAGAGAGAGAGAGATGAAGTAAGACAAAAGTCATGCCCTTCTCTTTCAGCACACCTTTACTACTTGCTCAGTAAAACATCTGCATGGAGAAAAAACATTAATCTTAGAAGTATGCAGAGTCAGGAGAGGAGAGGAAGGCAGAGAAAAGGGGATTGTATTCTTTCTTTTCCTTTCTCCCTCTCTCACACACACATACTCTCTTTCTCTCTCTCTCTCTCTCTCTCTCTCTCACACACACTCACACACACTCACACACACACACACACACACACACACACACACACACACACACACACACACACACACACACACACACCATAAGCTCCAGATGTAGCTCTGCTTCTCCAAGTGCAATATCACATAATGGAGTAATGCAGAGAGAGGTGGAGTGTGACATGACTGAATCTGACGGGGAAAGGATGAAACCTCTTCTTCCACCTGTGCCTAAAGTCAGCTTTTCTCTCTCTCTCTCTCTCTCTCTCATTCTCTCTACATATATATCTCAATGTCTGTCCGTCTCTTTCTCACTTTCACTCTCTCTCTCTCTGTGCCCAAGTTCCTCTGTTCAGCTCAGTCCTTCATCCAAAGCGACTTAGAACAGCTTACCTCTACCAAACCCTCTCCCTTTATCCCGTGTTCTGCACTGGTTCAGCCAAAGGGTTTCTTTTAACAGCCCAGACGTAGACCTTGGGACACAGATGTACATGGAAAGTAAAGACCCAGAGGGCCTGCCAGTTCTAGAAGGAAGCAGTTATGGGTTCTAGTTGAGCCTCCGCAAAAAGGCTGCTTAGTGAGGGACTGTGAAGGAACTGATGATGCCTTGAGACTGTAGTTATCGTTTTTTGTCATTTATTCTCTGAGGCTTGCCAACATTGTCTTGGTAACCCTTGAATGTGTTATGTCACGGAGATGTGCTCTATAGTAATTTAGTTTTTTGGAGGACTTGGAGTATTATGGTTGTATGTCTAGACAGGGTAAGTCTAGAGGACTCTTAAAAACAAGTCAGAAGAGTTTTGATCAGTTTACAAATAACCTTCTTTTAAAGACATGGGGTTGGACTTAGTTGATTAATGGTTAATTTTGTTTTTGTTCATCGAGTACAACAGATGCGTGGCTGTGCCTGTATCCTGCCAATACTGTCGTATTAGCTTTCAGTGAATATGTTATGTCATATGGCTAATTCTGCTCTGGGATTTCGGGAGCTCTCGGTAGGAGTGCTGGATAGAAGGTGGGTTTGATCTGGGATTGAGATCAGCTGGGCTGGGATTGGACTGTGCCACTCGGGAGGGGCCTTGGAAAGACTTCGGTCAGAAGGACCATAGTTGTGACGTTAGTCATCTGCCTCTGGCCTGGGCCATTGCATGAAAGAGAGGGAAAGATAGAGAGTTGTCAGAGGATGTGTTTGTGTGTGTGTGTGTGTGTGTGTGTGTGTGTATATATATATATATATATATATATATATGTTTCTCACACACACTCTATCAGAGAGAGATATATTTAAGTGTGTGTGTGTGTCTGAGAAACAGAGGAACAGAGACAGTACACTAAGGTGTTTTTGAGCAATGAGAGTGAGGAGGGCGGTGTTGGGGAGGACACAGGAGCTTTATGAGTGGGAAAGTTGAGATTACACGGCAGACAAGATGGATGTTGGCAGGGGCATGGATTACAATGGAGAGGTTTTCTGACACTGTTCACAAGGGGATTGGCTGCTCTGGACTATTAGAGAGAGAGAAAATAAACCTAGTCTCCTCAGAAGTAAAGGCACACATATGCAGTAGGATTCATGGCTAGTCATTAAACCTGTTCTCTCCAGATTGTCATCATGCAGTGTGCATGTAGTCTGAAGGAGTTGTCTGAAGGAGATAGCTGTGGTGGAGGTTAAGGCAGACCTGTATTGGGTGGGTGATGGAAGGAGCTTGTTGCAGTAAATTTTGGGTAGGAGAGCCCAAGCACAGAGATTGAATAGGGAATTTATCTCCTTAGGCATCTCTACTTGTGGTGTCCTTGATGGGAATTGCAGAAAGATTGGATAGTTATGAGCCAATGAAGGGATAAAGTAGACAAATGACTCACCTCGTCAAGGACATGCTGAAGAGGAATCAAAGATCTAAAATGTGGCCGGGGGGAGCTTGCTGTGTGTGTGTGTTTATTTGTGTGTGTGTGTGTGTCTATGTGTGTGAGTGTGACAGAGGGGGAAAATATAGAGGCCTAGGTGTGAGCTGTCTATGGAGGCTCTTTGTCTCTTTCCCACTCAGTCCCTCACACACAAAACACAGGGTGATTTCATTTCATCCTCTATTCACAACTGTCTGACCCCCGTTAGGAAAGAAACGTGTCTGTGGTGAATAATGGATGCCCAGTAATGCAGAGCACCAGTGCCCATTTCTCACCTCCGATCACACCACCTCACTTGCTCACTTGCCCTCACTCGCCTTACTTACTTTTAAAGACGGATAAGTGTGTGTGTGTGTGTGTGTGTATGTGTGTGTGTGTGTGCGCGTGCACGCGCTTTCTTGTTTTATTTGGAATCTAGAGTGCATGTTTATCCTTGTATATCTTGTGTGTAAGTTATTGTTTGTGTGTGTGTGTGGGTTGAGTGTGAATGCTAGTGCGCCTGTGTGTGTTCTTGTTATTTGTGAAATTTGAGCGTGTGTTTACATGAATGTCAATGTAAATGATGGTTTATGTGTGTATGCGTGTGTATATGGGTGTGACTACTAGTGTGCTTGTGTATGTTCTTGTTTTGTGAAATTTGAGTGTGTGTTTATATGTATATCTTTCTAAATGATGGTTTATGTGTGTGTGCATGCATGCACACACACTTTCATACTTGCAACTCCTTATGTGTGTGTGTGTGTGTGTGTAATATTGGTACATGTTATGGTGTGTATGTTAGTGGAATGTTTTAGGCATGTGTCTGTGTGTATCTGTCTGGTTTGTGTGGGTAGGTGAATGTGGGAGGTTGTCCACCTCCTCCCTCCTCCTCTCCTCCTGAAGACAGAACGGCGAAAGGAAAGGAAAAACAGAACTGTCTCCGTGTTCACGGTACTTTGCCTAAAGCCAGACAAGCCAGCCACACGAGTGTGTGAGGTGCAGCATCTCAGGACTCTGTTGCGCTGATTTCCTGTTAGTCGCCCTTGAGATGGAGACTCAGTGGTTGCCCCCTCCCAGCACACACACACACACACACACACACACACACACGTATACACACGCCACCCCCCAGGGATCTGTCTTATAAAAACAGAAGGAGAAAAAGGGGGTGTGGCCTTCTCAGAAATTCTTAATCTTTGTTTCACAGGCAGGCTTTTGTGAAGGTCTGTTCTTTGCAAAATATGAAGCTTTGTTTTAATAGGCAAAACCCAACATAGTTAGTTTGCCCTTAATGTTTTTGTCAAAGATGCCACTAAGTGGTTGCTCTTTCTTTTAGAGCAGACTTGGAAGTGCCTGATTCTATTCTTACTATTGTTTCGACAACCTGTTATTTTTTGAAACTCTAAGGTCTGTGTAAACAGGCATACTTGTCATGGATTTCATCTATTCTATTGATATCTTCTGATCGCACAGCGGGCATAGCGTGGGCATAATATACAAGGACCAGACCACACGCCAAGAATCTCCATGAATTTTCTCCTTGCACCAATCACTACTGGGATTATCAAGACAGTCTCGGTAATTTGTTTGTTTGAATTGAATTGACTTTTATTCCTTATAATTGTCACATTAATATGAAATGAAAGTGTCCACCAATAGAGCAGTGTTACTGCTTCTGAACAAAACATTGTCTAGAAAATAGAAAATTTTTTAATTAGAGAATCTTAGATTTATGAGAATGAGGTATGCAAGCTCAACTTTTTGATCTACGGCTACCTCCTTGTTTGGAGTGTTTTGGTGTCAAAATGTTCCTCAGAGGGAATTTGTAAACATTTCCCGGCAGTAAAACCACCTCACTGGTGGGTGAGCTTGTCTTTTTGAGATGAAGTCATCCTTGTTTGGGAGAAACCGTTCTATGCACCCATACTTTAGTGGAATATCCTGGCTCTCCTGACTCATGCAGATGGTTATTCATTCCCAGCGTTTGTCACCCTTACCCGCACGCTTATTCCTGGGCAACACCCCTTCTGTGGCTGAAATAGGCCTCGCACAGTCTCTCCTTAGGGCCCCACTGAGTTTAGTTCCTGCCTCCCTCCCCAGACATTTGTCCCTCTTCAGCCACCGTACCGTCTTCATAAACACAGCTTCAGCATACATAAACGTCGCCTGGAGCGTAGCAGTTCAGTCATAAACATGGCATGGTTTTAGACTCATTTTAAAAGCGCTTTGAGCCAGAATGGTGGCTGATGGATGGAGTTGCCTGAGAAGAGAGTGTCTGCGGGTGGGAGGCTGGTGCGGAGGCTTTTTAAAGTCTACTTTGCAGAGATTTCTATTGTTTGGGGGCAGCAGCGGTGCTGACCGTCAAACTCTCTGACAGAAAGGGCCTGCGGCTGTAATTACCCTCCGCCAACTGCTCCATATGCTGGGAGGGTGAGATTATTATGGGCTGTTTTGAGACCTTGTGAGTTAGTGCCCAGGCTCTTTGCGCCACACACACCAAATCAAAGCGTGTCCAGCATGTGTTTGTGTGATTGCAGGGCTGCGGGCTTCCATAGTTTCACACCTAGCCAGCTCGTCATTATGGGATGGATATTGGGAGTGATGCTGGGCATGGCCGTGCATGCTGTCTGCAGTGGAAAAGGTGTGTGTCTGTGGTAGTGTGTCTGTATCTGTGTGTGTGTGTGTTATGCATGGTGTGTGTCGGAGGGACTAGAGATGCTCAATTAGCAGTGCTTTGTTGTCCTCATGAAGGGAAGCTTGACACATGCCTCAAATTGAGATTTTATGAACTGAATTGATGAAGACCATCGAACCACTTTGTCAGAGCTTTCTGTCGGCACGTCACATTAACTTTGCGCCGAGGTACGGGCAATAAATTTGCGGCACAGGGACACGCCAGGGAAACAGTCTGCAATGATTTGGCTTATTTGCCATTCATTCCTTTCTTTTACCTCATTTCCTTTCTCTAAATGAAATAAGAGGAATATTAATCAATACCACCAGCAGTGTAATTAAAGAGTAATTAATAAATATATGACTTGCACATGGAAATATTTTTAGCAATTTCATGCAGGGGATAGTACAAACACATTAACCATCTCAGAATTCATTTCACACTGCAATTAAATACTGTCATTATTTGATGCAGTGTAATTAATCAGCAAAGTGGTTTGAAATGGACAACCCACTGATGCATTGGACAAACTGAAATGGGATTCTTGAACCTCCTATCTGGGAAATTTGTTAGAATTATAGAGGCATAAATAACTCCCTGCCACTTAGTCTGTATCAGGCACAACAACACCCTGTCTTCCTCTCTCTCTTTCCCTCTCTCCCTCTCCCTGTCTCTCTCTCCTCTCTCTCTCTGTCTTACATACACACACACACTAGCACAGATACTACATTACCTGGGCACCCGTTGCTTAGCCATGTCCCCCCTGATGGCTCAGGCAATTTCAGGCTTTGGCCATGCTTTAGTAAGCTTCTCTTTATACTGTGCAAATGACATGAGAGGACATAAATACATATATAACCAGAAAAGTACTCGGAGAACGCAGACCTCCGCCAAGGCAATATAGGGTCACTGATGTAATGCAAATTCCAGATGGTGTTCCGTCTCTAATCATCTGTTCATTGTCCTAATCACCCACGTTGTCCGAACATTTTATTGAAATCCGTGCAGTACTTTTCAAATTATTTTGTACACAGACAGATAGACAGTCAAACAGACAGACCAACCAACACCGGCGAAAACATAACCTCCTTGGTGGAGGTAATAATAAAATATATAGACTATGTTGTATATATTGTAGTAGTATAGTATATTCTATATTATAGTATATTTGTGTACATGAAGTGTTGCATGGGGCCTTGCCTTGCCTAATAAATTGTTGTTTGTCATGGAGACTGTAGAGACTGTAGTCATGGCTTCTCCCTCTGAGCATCTCTCAGCTCCACGTTCCCATGCACCACTCCAGTGTTCTTACCAGTTAGATAAATGCAGTCCTCAACTTTGCTCATCTTTCCGCTCTGCCTTCCTATTTAGATGTAGAGGATTTAAAGCAACAGTTTGGAGTAAATCAACCCAGCCAAGTGCTTTTGGAATAAGAACAAGAAAATATGGTACAATATAGTGATGTGGCAGCTAACGCTAACTGGTTTGCAAACAACAGGGCTATGGATTGATCTACTCCAGATAATCCCTCTAACCAGTTTCTCCATTTCACCAAAATGAGGAGTAGACACAGTTCAGTACTAAATACACTGTCTTAGGAGAATGAATGAATGAATGAATGAATAAATGAATGAATGAATGAATGCACCCATTTCAATAATAGCCTGGAAAGTCAGATAGGCCTTCCTTGCTGTAATTTTGTTATAAAAAGAAGTAGCATTTCTCAAGAGAACATTGCAAATGACATTGACAACCATATAGACAAGGCAGGTGTTTCAATTAGTCAATATGACTGGTAGACAAATCATAGTTATCGTGTTTATGCAGTTGAGCGCAGTAATAAATATGTGGCTACATGTAGACATTCAGTTATGTTATTTCTATGCAGTGACCCTTACAATTCAGTGTAAAAGTGACCAGTGTTATGGTATTACACCACTGACTTTGGTGTAGTTAACACCTTGTGAAATCAACATTCATGCTGTGTCGGAAGGTTGTGTTTTTCCAAGTTCTACAGTGAAATATTTGGGAGCATCTTTACATAGATAACCACAATAGCCAAGTAGCAAGGAAAGACAAGAAACCACAGAGGACGAGGGAGGGAGGGGTTTGAAATATTTAGAAGATGCTCAAATCCCCCAGTTGAATGTGTGTGAAAATACCCAGCTTTTATTACAGCTTATAGAGGTTAATATCCGCAATGGATTCAGTCGCTGTAAAACTGGCTCCACTCAATGGTTCTCTGCTTGAACTCCGTGGGTACACTGTCCCAAAGCAGCATCGGGCAACTAAATTTAAATTTAGCCAGACGCAACATAGTTATTCTGCTCTTAATGGCCTGGCCAGGGACCCAAGAAGGCATGTGTGTGGATTGATAGCATCGAGTGCCACTTGACCCACAAGAAACCCACAACAGTTTCTGCAGGAGCGGGTTTTGCTCAGCCATACACCATTATGCTTGGCAGCAGTCTCCAGACATAAGCACATTCCTGCCATTAATTCTGTAACAGCCTTACATATATAGACTTACAAATATACACACAGTCATACCCATAATTGTATACATATAAACATTACCACAGCAAGATAATACACACACACACATGCACACATACACATATATTCATGTTCATACTATATAGCCTACTGTAGATGGTATCTCTAGTTATCTCTAGTATGTGTTCTTATTGAACCCTTATGTGCGCCCTTCAGATCTCTTCATCCTTATTTGTCTCTCTCTCTCTTATGTCTTGCACACATACACACACACACACACGCACACACACATACAGTCACACACACACACACACACACACACACACACACACACACACAGTGCCTATCCTTTGATCTAATGTTAATGGTTACTTCCTGACTTTCTGCTTGTCTTGTGGATTATTCATGTGGAGCAGTAAAACGTCCCTCACCCTGCTGAAATTAAATATATAAAGCAAACAAATGAAAACAAAAAAAACAGCATCACTGAAACTTTTTAAAAAGATTTGTTGGAAACTTGTGGCATTTTCATAAAACATTTACCACAGCCTCCAGTCTGCAGTTTTTTGTCTGTTTTTGTTTTGTTGTTTGTTGCCAGAGAGCGTTGGAGGCACTTTTACGGCTCCCTGTAACCAGCCTTATTTAAGAAGCACAGCTGGGACATGAAGCATTTTTTTCCCAGACCTCTGTTTCATAACGTGACAAATTGAGAGGGACTTTTTTTTCTTCTTCTTTTCTTTTTTCCTCCCCTGGCTTCTCTCTCTTTTTCTTTCTCTCCTCACTCTTTCTCACCCTCTTCATTACAGAAAAATGGAGTCATATTTGGTTGGTTTAGGTAGGAAGCGTAGGAGGGAGTGGGTGAGGAAACAGGAAGAGAGAGAAGAAGAGAGGAAAGGACTGGGAGAGAAGTGAAGATGGAATAAATAGTATAAAGAGAACGTGTGTAGAGAGCGAGGGGGCAAGTCATAAAATGCAAAGGATGAGGCTCTTCCAAAGAAGCAGAAAAAAAAAAAGAGAGAGAGAAGGAGCAAGGGAGAGAGAGAGAGCTGAGACTAAAGGTGACTTTCCTTTCACTCCCAAGTTGGAAATTTTAAGGCCAGGAATCACCATGAGACGACACTGAGGTCAAGCATAGGGGCCTGACTTATGCGAGGGGGTTGAGGGGGTACTCACGGAGTATTAGGAAACAAGGACCTCTGCCATTGACCTTACTGTGTCTCTGCCTCTCTCTTACTCACTCTATCTATCCCACTGATTCATTTAGTCCCCTGGTCTCTTTCACGGCTGTTTGCGTGGTAATTACTGATCAAACTCATGCCCGTACTTCAGCGAGGGCACTGAGGCGGAGAATTCCTCTGACCCGTCCCAGGGTATCCAAGGTTTTAATGACCCAACCTGGCCCCCACACCCTCTCCCAACCCCAACCCCCAACAACAACCTCTTACCCAAGAGGCCTCCCTCTCTTGGACTCCCCCAAACATTCTCTGATAAAATGGTGCCATACTGATGTTGTTATTCTTGAGTCAGAGATATTCTCCCTGCTCTTGTTTTATTTTTTTTTTTTTTCATCGGCAACGACTGGCCAAGATTGCCAGCAGGATCTCTTCATCGAGGCTCTGCTAGACTCTTTGGCTGCCTTTTTAAAGACATCACTCAGATATGTGTCCCTGTGTGTGTGTCTCTATGTGTGTGTGTGTGTGTGTGTAAGTAAAAATGCATGTGTGAAATGGTGCATTGCCCATTTTCTCCCTGGCGGTGCACTGTGTGGAATTCTAATAGTCAATAGAGAGATACATCTGATTGCAATTCCACCCTACCACCTTTTGCTGAGAAAGCCTTTGATTTGCTGGTTACACTCTGGGGATAGACATGTAATTAGGTAGATAACTGGAGCTCTATTCGTGCCTGCACCCATCAAATAGGGTGAACTCACTATGCTGTTGCTGTATGGTTCCGGGAGTGTAAAAGTCAGTCAAGATTGTTTCCATATAGCATGTATATTTGACTTGGCAGAGGAACCCAGTGTTGCATTTAGGTTACATAAACACATGGTGTAAAAGTCCTTCCACTGGTTTGCCCAAATGTCACTGAAATGTTTTGTTTAAGGTGACAGATGAGCTCAAAAGAACGTCTTTTAAATCCATCAAAACATTTCTGTCAATTTCTTGTCAGTAAAGCACAGTGTGTTAACTTTGACTTTTCCATCCAACATGTCCCTTCTCCCTTATTATTCCCTGTGGATGAGAATCTTGGTTGGATTTGTGTCAGAGGGGATAAAAAAAAGAGGGCGCTTGATAACAACCCAGACTGCTGCTGTCTGCATGACTTTTATAAAATATCAGGATCAGTTGAACTCTCTCTTAATCTGTGTTCCAGTACCAGTAGGCCCAAGTGCTGATATGTGACCCTAAACTAAGGGCATCAGGAGCACACTCAGTACCTCTCAGGCATTGATTTGTGACCCTATCAATGGCCAACTGGGTCAGGATAACTACGGATTTCTCCTTTTGTTATTCGGCTTGTCAGGCTGAGCAGAGCTCTTTATCGGGCAGTGCTTACTCTAATGTGCATCACTATCAGTGGTAGACTAAACCAGGCGGGTTCTTGGAGGCTGAGAGAGCTCAGTTGAGCACCTCCACCCCTGCCAACAGCGGGCTGGAGAGGAGTGGGGAGGTGGCTGACTGGGAGACTTTTAGCCTGGTAACAGATCATTGGCGGAGTGAAATATGTGTACTGTGCTTAAGATGGATGGTGGAATAGTCTACATGCACGCACGAGCCTACACACACACACACACACAACAGACTTTTATTTGAAAAAAAAAAGACTGCCATTTTCTTTCCCTTCCTCTGTCTCTTTCTGTTTTTGCTCTGCTTTGGTCCTCATTTTGTGGGTGTAAAATATACATGTTCACAAACTCATCACGCTGATGTAGAGCGATGGAATGTGTGTTAGGCCTCGCGGTAAACACTTAGCCTGTGATTTAGGAGGAGACAGTTTAATCTCATTTGGCTCAGGTCCTGTCTTGTGGTTCATCTCAGCTTGATGTTGTGCAAGAGTTATATGATCAGATTGGTCGGAACAACAGGCACAAACTTATGGTGGGTGCTTGTAACAAAATTCATAGCCTACAACAACTTACCACTGCAAGAGCACTTGTGCAATTAGAGCAGCCGTTGACATAATCTGCAAACCCGATTGCTTCTCCTTTTTCTTACATCAGCTCCCATTTCTTGGTTTACGTTGAAAGTACTTTACCAAATATTTGTTTGAATTTAATGGCATGTTTTGAATACGGTGCGACTGAATAGGTGGCGTGTGTGTACTTTTCTCTGGCGTCCGCTGACAGCAGAACTGAATGCAGCTGTGCAGCTGTGCTACATTCCACAGCTGGTTTCAAAACAGCCTTGTCGCGCAGGCCAGGCCGAGTGATGTGGTACCCCCTTTTCACGACTGGCTGTTACACACCGGCTGCCAAAAGTGGAACGCTCGAGCGACCTCTTGCCCCGGAGAGCTTGAGGGAGCAGCAGCAGAAGCATTACATAAACGGTGGTGGTTGGGTAACTTTCGGTCGGACCGGCCTGGGCCGCGTGATGCTGCCACAGTTAGCTAGCTAACCCCCTCTGACTCAATTTCACCGCTGAGCTCTCCAAGACACGACATGGAGAAAGTATTTCCTAGCGTTGGTGTTCGCTGCCATTCACTCGGGCGGTGTTCTTATGCAAACGCGATTGAAGGAAATGACTAAATGATCACAAATAAGCCATTTAAAATCCTTAATCTTCTCTTCAGTGTCAGACACACAATAATGTTTTAGGCCCTTGCATTGTCAAGCTACCTCTGTAAGTTGTTCTATTGAAACTGATGGCTTCTTGAACAGTCTCTGAAGTGAGTTGTTTGCAGTTAGCTTGAGGTTTGCCAGATGGGGATTGGAGTGTAGCTTTATTGAGCTGGGGGCAGTAAGCCAGGGGTTTGTTATGGGGGATGGTGGTGGGTGGGTGGGGGACTGGGCGTGTGATGTGACGTGAGGCGGAGTGTGGAGAGAGGGCAGCTAGAGGAGTGTGCGGGGTGAAATGTGAGCTGTGGCGCGAGAGAGACGTTTGTTTGGATAGTAAGACGGGGCACATCCTTCTTCACTGATTGAGTTCTTCCTGGGGCGGCTGTGGTGTGCAGACAATGCAAAAGCAATGCCCTTCTCCTCTTTCTTTCTCTCTCTCTGTACTTTTGTTTGTGTGTATGTGTGTGTGTGTGTGTGCTTGTGTTCATGTTTTTGAGAAAGAGAGCAAAGGAGAGAGCATATGTCTTTTGGAAAGTAAGAGAAAGTGTGTGTGTGTGTGTGTGTGTGTGTGTGTGTGTGTGTGTGTGTGTGTGTGTGTGTGTGTGTGTGTGTGTGTGTGTGTGTGTGTGTATATGTGTGCTGCTGAGCAGTCAAAAAAAAGAAAGAACTTGCTTGTGAATGTGAGTCTGTGCAGTGGAAAAACACAGGATGGCTGCCCTGCCTGGGACCCCTCTCCTCTCTTCTCCCAAATCTTTTATTTTTCCCTCTACTCTCTCTTTTGCTCTCTCCCCTCTCTCATCTCTTTCTTTTCTGTTCTCGTCTCTTTCCCTCTCTCCTCTTTCCCCTCTGACCATCATCTTTCACTCTCTCTCTCTCCTCCATTCACACCTCCCCCTTCTCTGCCACAGACCCACGACACACAAACCCCATCAGCGCTGACGATGCCTTCACTGGTTGCATAATTCATTGTTCGTTTAGAAGCAGTAGCTACAAGCTCTGTGCTCAGTGGGAGATTGTCCTTTTTCAAAAACTTTTTTTTCAACCAATTGCACTAAAGCACTGCTTTAGTCCATTGACTGAAGCGCAAAAAATCAGGTCAGCCGCAGAAAAAATACCCTGATATATTTTAAGTCAGCTGAGTGCCGTTCATACCTCACACAGCGTACAGTGAATTCATAGCTGATGTGTTTGCTTAGGCTTTGGAGCCGTCAGTGTGGTGTTCAGGGGGACTGGAAGTTCATTGCTGTTGGTCCTCTTTCAGATGTGTTTTATGAAATGTCACAGTAGAAATGCAGTAGTAGTTGAATTCAGTCATATTTCATGTATAGTGAGGAGAGCTATTGTGTGCTACTAAGTAATACATAATTGTAAATACAATATAAACAATATAAAAACTGACTATTGAAATACAAACCACAGATTACAGATTTAACAGATCTAAATTGTGGATTTTACATTTAACATTCATGATGGAAACATTTAGTTTTTAGTCCTGTTTAATACTATTTTGAATCATTGGCCATAAATCAACACTAGTTCTTTACACCAATTTAAATATTAATTACATGAATAATCATCTTTGAAGACAGAAAACTGTCTTGATGATGGCTTATGGATTGTGTCTTGTGTGGCTTTGTTTAACCCATGCATGACTTTGAACTGTAGGTTTGGTTTTCCCAGTGGGGAAAAAGTACATGTATGTACCTTTCTACATCCAGTCATTTTTGTGTCTGTGTGCGTGTGTGTGTGAATGTCTGTGGCCAGGTATGTGCGTTCTGGGAATACAGTGAACAGAGGGGCTTAGCAGCGCTAACCTGTTGACCCACTTCCTGTTCCTCCCCAGTGGCTCCTTGGCTGCTGCTGCTGCTAAACCTGCCTGACGGCGTGGCTAAACGCTCCCATTTTGTCTGATGCCATTATCGGAGATGTACACTGACACGTACAGTATGTTTAAAGCGTGTGCTGTGTATCTGGAGTGCTTACACTTTCCCTTCATGTCCTGTCTCACTCCCTCTCCCTCTCTCTTTCATTCATTAAAGCCCTGTGTAGGTATGTCACGTGCGAGGCTAATTACCCACAGTCATCTCACTCTCACTGAGCTTTACCGGAGGAAAAAAAAGCTCATAATAAAAGATAAAAGTGGTCTTTTGTTTAAAAAGTCAAAGCTGCCATTTGGTGAACAGCAGAATTGAGCTTGGCTTGTTTGCTGGGCTTATGGAAAGTGATTTCAATGGTGAGGTTAACTGTGGGGGAGGAGGGAGAGAGAGATGAAGGGAGAGAGATGGAGAGAGAGAGAGAGAGGAGAGAGACTTTAACAGAGCTCTCTTCCCAGCGCAGTGTGCAACGTCGCAGTCAATTGTGACTGGCCTGGAAGCAAGGGCAAAGTGTTGAGTCACTTTCTAGAGAGCAGCGCTGGATGTATTTGGTGTGTTTGCGCCACTTCACAAATGAAACATTCAGCCTGTGTGACGGAGTGCATCGCACACAGGTGTATTCCTGTGTTCTGTGAACCTGTGTGTGTGTGTGTGTGTGTGTGTGTGTGTGTGTGTGTGTGTGTGTGTGTGTGTGTGTGTGTGTTCAATCTGTGCTGAGGCGATGCCAGAGGTCATGATAAAGACCCCCTTCATGGTCCCACAGAGGTGGAATGCGCTAAAATAACCCATAAGCTGCCGTTTATTTGGGGAACACAAACAAATAAACACAGAGTCTCAGTGCTCACCTGAAAGAGACGCAGACTTCTTGCCTTGCCTTCGAAAAAAAAAAAAAGGGAAGGAAGGGAAAACTACCGCGACCCTGGACCCCCCCTCCCCTCCTCCACCCCACCACCCCACCCTTTTTTGGGAGCCTCTAAAATGATCTGTGTGTTAAAATGTTCCACAACATTCCGGGTTGGGAGGAGCCGAGTCGAGCTGAGCAGAACGGACCAGGGACTTGCGGAACGTCGGCCTAGTTTCCCGACAGACACCTGACTGTGAGCCTTCACTGGAAAAGACTCCCACCCCCCCCAACCCTAAATTAGCTCCTAATTACTTCTCCATGCTTGGACCCAACCCCCCAAGTGTGGTTTCCAGATCTGCCGAATGAACCAGCCAGCCAGGCAACCCTGAGCCTGTATTGTGACTGGTCGCCGTCTGGTCGTCTTTGATGTCCAATAAAAACACTGTTTTTCATCACACTAGATGCTTGGTGCTCGCTGTTGTCCTGTTCTGCTTTAAAGGGTGATCCAAGTGTGCTCAAAAGTTGTTGTTTTATTCTGTCTCCCTTTAATACAAAAGTTCAGTGGCCTCTGTGAGCCTGAGAGGTTCAGCTGCAGCTGCAGGCCGACACACACACACACACACACATACACACACACACAGGCACACACTCACACACATACACACATTACGCACTCGAGCAGTAAGGCAGCAGTCCTGCTCCTCTTCTCTTCTCTCCTCTCTAGCCTTTTTGAGAAGGGCTACGGCATTTTCCAAGCAAGGCCTAAGTAGTGTTTATATGGAACAAGTCACATGGTGGAGCTGAGAGGGAAAATATTTTTGTGAAAGTTGGGATGGGGGAATAGGTTGAGGTTGGAGGAGTGACTTGGATGAAACCATTGAAGTCACAGGTTTGTGCAAGCTGGCTTGTGAAACCAGCTGCCTAGGGATGATAGCAGTGGGAGTGAAGTTTTTCTCTTATTGTGTCCATTTATGCCTTATGCCTAAGAATTAGTGCCCAGCTTTATTCAATACAGGATTTCCGTCACTGTGGCCCAATTGACAGTACATTTGGATTACTCTGCGCTATATATAGCCTTTATCCTCCAGAAGATTTACTTTTCTCAATTCTCAAAGAAGCTAACATTTTCATGTGGCCACCTGAAGTAAAGGGGGTGGAGGATTAGAAAATCTCTCAGAAACTTTTTCTCTGCCACTGTTGAATTGGTCTGTTTCTGTGACAATACGGTATCAGTACAGTAGTACAGTATTGGTTTGTGCAAGCTGGGCCTTTAGAGGAGTAGCTGATTTAGTGCTGGCAGCATTAGGAGTACATCTGGCCCTGATCTGGCTTCCATCTGGCCCTGATCTGGCTTCCATCTGGCTCTGATCTGGCTTGAATCCATTGGATTTTCACCATGTTGGGAAGAGATCTCTTCCACTGTGCTATTTGGGTCGGCCTCCTGTCCTCCTCCTCGTGCTTTCTCTCTCTTTCTCTCATACATGCTCTCTTTATCTTTCACTCTCAATATCTCACTTTCTCTCTCTCTCTTTCACACTCTTTTCTCTCTCTTTGTCTGTGTTCTATCCAAAAAGCTGATCCAGGTCTGTTCTATTGGCATTCCTGCTGATAGATTAGTCTGGAAGAGTGCAGGAATTACACATCAGCAGCACAGCAGTTGCTCATAATGTGGAATAGCAGAAATGAAACTTGTCTTTGATGACAAAGGACTGTTATGAAACTGGACTGGTTTTTCATTGCCATCAGAACCGCTTTGAGGTCTGGAAGGAATTAAACCAGACAGTCAGGACGGCTCTGCAATGATCTCCAGCCAGTCTCCCTACCACCCTTCTTTGAGCCAAGTCAGGTTTTCCTGTGTAACCCCCACCCCCTGCACACACACACACACACACACACACAGACAGACACACACACACACACACAGACAGACACACACACACACACACACACACACATAGACCCCTCCCAATCCATCCCCCATTCCCCCCCTGCAATCTTCATCCCGTGAAGCAGCAATTCTGGTTGTGTTCCGCCGTGTTTGTATTACCCCCAAGCACTCTGTGCTCAGCACAGATGACAGGACCCCTCTGTTTAGGTCTGGTGGAGGAAAAAGGGGTGGGGTGGGGGTTGAGCTTGAAGGGGATGGAGGAGATGGGCGATGAAGGTGGTGTGGTTTGGAACACTGCCTTCTTCGTCCAAATAAAGAAACAAGTGAAATAGGAGTAATATGCCCCCCCCCATACACACACCCCTTGTTTTTTCTTTTTTTTGGATGTAACAGAACAAGATGTCCTTTGATGCTACTCAGACTAGTTGCATCACTGCCACTGGTCTGGGAACACTGAGCTGATCCAGCTGACCGTCTGGACGGCGGCACAGTTAGGCTTTTAGTCTCCGAGGCGCAGAAGGCCAAGCAAAGTAGCCAGGTGGATTGGCAGACTGGCCCACAAACAACACAAACAAACAAAGTGACTGATTGGTATCATGTCTGGAGCTGGAAAAAAAATTAGGCCACTGTCAGTCACAGTCACACAAAGCCTGCCTCTCTCTTTTACACACACACACACACACACACACACACACACACACACACACTCCCACCTACTCGCTCTCTTTATCTCCTTTCTCTTTCTTTCTCCCTCTCTCTTCTCTACCTATTTCTATCTCAGGCTCTCAATCATTTACTCACTCACCCTCTGTCTTTCTCACAGTTTGAGCCATACAGTGCAAATATAAGTGAGTAGAGAGAAAAGGACAGACAAGTTTCATATTTTTCATATCAGACGCCCGGAGAGAGCAATGCCTCGCTGCCCTTGACGAGCACTTCCAGGTTGATGAAAGAGGCTTGCTCAAGGTGGGGATGGACAGCCTATCTGTCAGCTGGGTCATCAAGACTGTACCAAGGAGGCCAGTGCTCTCGAAGCCCAATTAGAGAACAGACTTAGGAGGAGACATCAGGGTGGAGGAGAGCAGGAATCCCCTCCAGCCTCCCAGAAGTGAAGAAAAGAAAACTGACTTGGACAGAAATAAATGGCATCCAACTAATTGTGCCCTTGAGCAGCCTCTGTTTTTTCCTTTTTTACTTCCTTTGTTTTTCAACCTGTCTGTTGGTTTGGTTATTTGTTTTCTTGTCATTTTAAATGTGCAATCTGGCAGTGAAGTTGTGTGTGTGTGTGTGTGTGTGTGTGTCGTGTGTGTGTGTGTGTGTCTGTGTTTCAATTATTCTGTTCTTGTTGGTTGTGTGTGAGGAGCTATTCAGAAACATTGCATTTTCTCTTGTCTTTTAGCCCCAAAGTCGTGCAGCCCGAAGCAGTTTGTGTGCAAAGATCAGGTGACCTGCATCTCCAAAGGCTGGAGGTGTGATGGTGAGAAGGACTGCCCCGATGGTTCAGACGAGGCTCCCGATGTTTGTAAGTCCAGTCGAGTCTTCATGCTGTCTTTTCTGGACACACACATCTGTGCACATCTGTTCTTGTTGTTCGTCCCCCCCCCCCCCAAAAAAAAAAAAAAAAAACTGCTGTTGCATTCTCTTTTTAGGTTTCCTAAAATAACGTGGATGGTGAAACCAGCTGCCTAGGGGTGATAGCAGTGGGAGTGAAGTTTTTCTCTTATTCTGTCCATTTATGCCTAAAGAATGAGCACCCAGCTTTATTCAATACAGGATTTCCGTCACTGTGGCCCAATTGACAGTACATTCGGATTGACATTACATTCGCGCTATACATAGCCTTTATGCTCCAAAAGATTTACTTTTCTCAATTGTCAAAGAAGCTAACATTTTCATGTGGCCACCTGAAGTAAAGGGGGTGGAGGATTACAAAATCCCTCAGAAACTTTTTCTCTGGCTCCGTTGAACTCTGCCTCTGTTGTACAGTATTAGGCAGAAGTAGAGATTAAAAGACTGAAGTCTAAGTCTAAAAACTCAGTGGTCTGGCTATCAGCCACTGTCCCGGTTTCAGTTTACTTCTATCCACTTGCAATTTCTTGCCAGGCAACATTAACAAACCTGTTAACCTCACTGTAGGAACATTGACAAACCTGTTAACCTCACTGTAGGAAGGACATAACATAATGTAACAATATGCATCAGTGTCCCATCTTTTTA
Source organism: Tenualosa thibaudeaui (assembly GCA_027481765.1). Lineage (NCBI taxonomy): Eukaryota > Metazoa > Chordata > Actinopteri > Clupeiformes > Clupeidae > Tenualosa > Tenualosa thibaudeaui. Next base: position 12,033,672 of record JAIFZK010000003.1, read on the forward strand.
AGATTGTTAAGATTTGGTATTGGGTTTATGACATACAGACATTTCTAAATTATTACGTGATGCTTCATCTGTATCATGTGCAAGACACATTCCCTTGGCCAGTGAGCAATGTACAAATATGGGACTTCCTTGCCTTGAAGACTTGAATTGTTGAAATGCCTTTGATGTTGAAGCACAAATAAGACTTGTCAATTCATTTTCATTTTTCTATCCAAAATGTTCCACCTCCATGTTTTTTGAATGGTGCACTTGTTCAGTGCTATTCCTGTTTTATTTATGCGATGGCACAGGCCAGCTGGTACGTGATTGGCCTGCTTTGACCATTGTGTAGTCTGCTACCACCTGTTGTTTTGTCTTGAGTGTACTGTTGTTTGTCTACTGGAGAGCCATTTTTCTCCTGAATGTTCTGCTACTGGTTCAAGGCTTCCGGCTCACCCGCGGGTTTCGGTTGCAATCGGTGTGCGCTTAATTGCCTAAAGTATGCCTGTGGTGTAATTGCTGTTATTGTAGCTCGTTTGGCAGTTGACACCCCCGTCTTTTAAACATCCTGCATCTTCATAATCAAGCTTTTCAATTTGCCATGTGGTTTCAGTCATCTGCAGGACACAGGCAAGTGACGGGGAGGAATGGGAAGAAATGAGGTTACGATTTGTAATTCCTTTGATGAGGAGGAGAGGCAGAGGAAGTCTCATCTCTCTCTCTGTCGGACAGAATAAAGAACGCAAAGCCAATTGTGAAGTTCCCGTGTATTTTACTTATTGCACAACGGCAGTATAAAGTATAGCTAAAGAATCTACATTAAACAGTCTATACATTTATTGATATATTGACAATACCATGTGAAGTATAATCACTTTTGTGCTATGCTTGTCAAGTCTCAGACTGTTGTAACTTCTATTATGCTGTGCTATTTCGATTGAAGGTAAAACTACTAACCGATAGTCATTTGAATGAACAGTGCTGCACAAACAGTGTAGCCCATTCTGTATGCATGCACTGTGGCCAGGATTGGATGCAGTCTGTTGGGATTCTGTTCTCTAATTCCTCACACAAACCCACACCTAAAAACAAGGAAAGCCCATGTGTTGTTTTATCTGTTGCTGGATTTGCATCTCCAGTAGGACACTCTTCTCTTCCGTCTGTAGGCTTGTTGCCTACACAATGCCCCCTTTTACACAGCATCCCCTGGCCTAGAAAAAAAAGCTGATTAGCAGAAGTGCAAGTGTTGCTTGGAGATAAACAAGAAAAACAGTGTTGTTAGGGGGTGGACACGGAGTGCATTCCTAAGGCTAAACTGAGTGTATGGACTGTTAAGTGCTGCTAATCGTTGCATTATCAAAAGTGTTCCTCCTTCAATCCACCCCCCCAAACATACGCACACACACACACACATGCACATACACTCTCACCAAATTCACAAACAGGCACAGTTTAATTTACAGTTACAGAAATTGTTCCACAGTAAAATGTTTACCTCATCTGCTTAAAATTTAGGATTTAGGAGTTGGATAGGGCTAACAGTACTTGGGGGGTGATCTGAGAAGGTTTGTTAAAGTCGGAGAGAGAATTGTTGTGGTTGCTACTATTATGCTACCTGTTTTGCTCTCTGGTATTATCAAAGTTTGTAACTGTTGTCCTTCAAACCTTTTACACACAGACACAGACACACACACACACACACACACACACACACACGAAAGAGCGAGAGAAAGAGAGAGCAACTTCAAAAGACCTGTTTGTTTTTTACAGTTCCAGCAGCAGAATCTAAAGTGTAGGTGTAAGGGATTGCACTTGCAACACATTTCCTGCTCAGACCTTGCTAGAAAGACACCTTAAATGAGCCCTACACACAGAAACACACACATTCTCACATGTGTCAGCACACACACTCACACACACACACACACATACACACACACACACACACAAACACATGCATAGACAAGTACACGGTCTACTCAGTAAAAAAAAAAAAAAAAAAACAAAAACTGGGCTCACACATCCTGGTGAAGACTGATATGTAATTAGATTTCTCTTGCTGCATTAGGATGGAGCTCAGAGGAAAGGGTGTTTGAACTCATCGGGCCAAAAGATGAGTGAATCCGTGCCTTGCTCCCACCGCTCACACCCAAGTTACCAACTCCTTTCCACCCTCCGTGGCAAATCCCCCTTTCTCTTTATTTAACCTTGAGACAACCACGGGAGAGAGAGAAGAAGAAGGGGCAGTCATTCCAGACAGGGAGAAATGGAGGAGGGGGGAAGTGAGAGAGAGAGAGAGAGAGAGGTGAGGAGGAGGAGGAGGAGGAGGAGAGGAGAGTGGGCAGAGGGGAAGAAGGGAGTCTGTAGCACACTGTCAGTCTGGAAGTCATTAAGCACTTGCCCTGAGGAATGGGAAACCTGCTGTTGTGTCCATGACCTGTTTTTCACAAGCGGAGGGCTACAGGGGCCCAGAACTTTCTTTCTTTCTCTCGCTCTCTCTTTCTGTTTCTCTTTTGCGAGACAAAAAGCATTGACAAAATACAAGAGGCAAAACAAAAGGGAACCCAGAGAAATGTTGGAACCGTACCGAGGCTGATTGGCTGCACAGATTGTACTAATCCAGGCTGGATCGGAGGCATATCACGCATTCCAGTGGAGCTCGAACTTTGCAGCTATGAATCACACTCGGCCTAGTCTGTGCTCGGTGAGCAGCTTGGTGAAAAGCCGACTGTGAAAAATGCCACTCAAGGTGTGCTAACATCAACACCCCTGCCACTCCAAATTAGGGTCTGTTGCTGACCCCTGCCTCCATAAAAGGACAGCTGAGAAAGAGCGAGCGAGAGAGAGAGAGATGTAATCTTCCTGAAGCAGTCTGGTGCCTACTTGGGGGAACATTTCTCTGGTCGTGTGTGTGTGTGTGTGTGTGTGTGTGTGTGTCCTGTGAGCCACAGCAGGACAAGTGAAAATGTCTTCTGTTGTAGAAGTGTCTGATGCAGATGCACCAGTGCAGTGAATGGGCTTGAGCATGAAAGGGCGTTATTTATTTACGCCGGGAGGGCTTCTGACTGTGCCTTTTGTCGGGAGCAGTGGCCATTACCAGTTGAAGTCAGAGTCTGTGCCCACTGCAGCTGCCCCTAAGCCTTCCTATGAGGTCCACCCCCCACAAAGACCGGGTTTGTGCTGGCTCTACTGGCCCGAATAAGACCGGATTGAAGGCGCGCTGGTGGAAGGTCTGAACTGGCGACCTGCTATTTGCATTCGCTCTGACTACAAGTTTTTCAGCGAATAAGAATATGCCCTACGCAGTGCCTGTTGCTCAACGCGACAGCAGCAGACGCTGTTTTATTACCTGGCAGCTATTCATTTCAGGTTGGTTTGAATAGAATAGAATCGAATGGCTGGGCGCCCTGGTGGCACGAAACGCAAATTTTGATAGCAAGCCATGTTTTTGTTTCCTGTTGCTGTAATTGTGGGTTTCTTGTTCTCCCCTCACGCTGGCCCATAGAGATGTTTTCCCCAACAGCCTCCAATCTGGGCAGCAATCAAAGGAGCAGTGGGAATAACACCCCAGTGCACTTTTCCTTTTCAGAAAAGGAGTGACGGCAATCATTTCTTGTCCTGTTCTGCAATTATTGTTTATTTGCCACCATCCAGCACTAAAAGAATTATATTAGTCTGTCATGTAGATATTGGTGCATGTAAACTGTCTAGAACATACCTTTATTGTTTTTTAATTAAGGTTTTTTGTCCATATGTTGTTTGTCATCTAATTGCACAATCACAGTCTATAGTGCTATAAGTCTATGAACAGTTTGTTTGGGCCCCTGTTCTGTGTTGTTTTTTTTTTTTGTTTTTTTTGGAGGGTGGGGTAGTTAATGTCTCTTTTCTGACACCCATGGTTGGTTGCTAATGTACATAAACACACAAACAGACGTGGCAGAGAGTTCACACACACCCATATGCATGATCTCTCAGAGGAAATTCCCATGGACCCTAAAAGATATGTCACCCTGTCAGAGAGGCAGGGTAGGCTGCTGAGATAAAAGCCCTCACTTCCTCAGATTACCTGGTTCCTGTGTGACTGTGTGTGTGGGTCTGGTGATGGTCTTTCCCCGCTACTGCGATCTCTCTGCTCTCTCATTTACACACACACACACACACACACACACACACACACATGTGCACAGACACACACAGTCAAGGTTTCCAAATCCTGTGTGTGCGTGTGTGTGTGTGTGTGTGTGTGTGTATGTGTGTGTGTGTGTTTGTCCAATAGGTGCTTCATAAACATAGCCAACTTCCTCCTGCTCTTCCCATTTCTTTGAACTCACACACTCACTCTCTCTCTCATACTGACACACACACATACACACACACACACACACACACACACACACACACACACACACACACTCTGTCGCCCTCTACATGGCCTCACCTGGAGTCTCCCACATTGTCACTGAGCTCAGTGTCTTAAGACAGGAAGCACAGGAGACTGTATGAATCAGGGGTAAAGCAGCCTATTTTAAAGCTCTCCCTAGCCTGTCATTACCTTTATGGGATTAAGTGTGTGTGTGTGTGTGTGTGTGTGTGTGTGTGTGTGTGTGTGTGTGTGTGTGTGTGTGTCTGTGTGTATGTATGCACACGTTTGGTGACCTTTTTTCTCATTCATATATTTTCTCTCCCTTTCACTTCCTTCTCTCACTTGCTCTCTCCCAGATAGTCTCTCTCTTTCTTTTTTCCCTCTCTCTTTCTCACACACACACACACACACAAACACACACACACACATTTACACAGCCATAAAGGGTTAGAGGACTTGAGAGTTCGAGGCCAGGACCAGCGGAACGTATTCATTAGATATGACGGGAGAGCCTGGGGGCTAGGGCCTAGGGTGGGGGGTAGGAGGAGAATGTGTGGATGGAGTCACAGACTGGCACTGGGCCCCTGGGTGCTGGAGAGCACACAGCCAGAGAGGAGCGTGTCGGGAGTTTCAAGTCCACCCCACATTATGTAATCTCTAAGGGGGCCTTCTGTTGTGGACGGGGGGGCGAGAGGGTAGTCGGGTCGGTAATAGAGGGGCTGGGGTGGGGGCTAGGGGGGTCTTAAGGGGACAGAGACACGACAAGGGTTATGTGAGGATGCTTGACAGATGCCCCCTAGGCTGCAAGGACATTAGTTTGCTTTTTGTTGAGTAGAGAAAGAATGGCTTTTGGAAAAGAATGGGTCATCATTTTTCTTTTTCTTTTTGTTTTTGCAGTAATCAATGATTGATGTTTGGGACACACACACAAACACAAACAAACACACACACACACACACACACACACACACACACACACACACACACATCCACCAAAAGCAACTCTTTTCATCTGTGAGTGAGGTGGCAAGGCAAGCAAATGTGCCTGTGTCATTGGTAGTGAAACAATTATTTAACAGATTGATGGTCTTGTTCTCCTGGTACAAAGAAAAGATCTCCCCAGCTCAGCTTGTGCTGTTTCTCTTTCTTTCTCTTTCTCTCTCTTTCTCCCTCCCTCTTTTTTTTCTCTCCTACTCTCTCACTCTGTCCCTCTACCCCCCTTCAACCACTTTCCTTGATGAGGCATTTGCATATCTTTGTTTTATAAGTGTTAATTAGCTTTCTCTTTTGAACAGGTTGGGGCGCCTGTTCCGAGGTTTTTTATTGTATGATTCGTATGATTTATTTATTTATTTATTTAAGCTTCCTCAGTTTTGCATAATTTTATGTGATTATGAAAGACTGCACAGGCTTCAAAGGTTACAATTATAATGTTATGTGAACGCTAGTTCCTGGTCGGTCCACAAAATCGCCATGGCACCGGCTGTGCTATTGCTAACTGTGGGGTGCAGACACCATGTCACTTCAACATTGTCCCAACAATACAAAGAACACATATAGAACTCAGTTGGTAATGACTATGAAATGTGTTCCATGGTGAGGAATGACTATTATTTCGTTTGGTGTTATTTTATATAGTCATTAGCTTTAGCTTTATTAGGTTGAAGGACTAATTTTTGGTTCAGTGGAAATTTGGCGCCAAATGGCAAGACATTAAAGGCATTCGGTGTGTATCACTGTACAAGGTAGGCTACCCACAGGAAAAGTCTGTGTGTCTGTGTGTGTGTGTGTGTGATAGAGAGGAACACTCAGAAGACTGATTTGTCATACTATACATAGTTACAGCAAAGCGAGGAATGAAAAGTAAACCTGGTCAACTTCATGACTGCAAACTGAGAGACGGAGAGTCTTTCAAGAGACAGAGGAAGATAACACACTTGCATATGATTCCAGATTTGCTTCCTCACATCTTAAGTGTGTTTGTAGCGCTTGCATGTGCTCAAAGAGACAATGAGAGGGTGGTCCAGATATTATCTGTGTGCCCTAAACACTGAAATAAGATGAAACAACCACTTCAGGAGCCACACAGATGTTCCAAGTGTGTATGCTCTTGCGCATGCATGCATATATGAGTATCTACTGAGAAAAATACCCTTGGTTTAGTTCCATTTTGATGACGGGTTGCCAGTACAGAATACAATATGATATGATGAGAGGGAGAACCACAGGCCCTGTGGAACTGTGTGTGTGGTGTGTGTGTCTGTGTGTGTCCTAGCACAGTTTCCTTCTGCTCTCCCTTCTGTGAGACATACTGTGGGTAGTGTTACACAGTGTGTACGTTGTTATATGTCTGCTTAGATCAGAGTGAATTTCATCTCTAAGTTTTGTTAAAGCTTGGAAATGTTGAGCCACTGACATGACAGTACCACACACATAGGCGCACAGACATTGCACACACCTCACACACACATTTCTCTCTTTCTCTCTCTCTCTCTCACACACACACACACACACACACATACACACACACATTTGCACATTTGTGCGGCTCTTGCGGTGGTTGCAATTCCTCATATCTTCTTTGAGTAGTGTTGTGTGTGCCCACTTCACACCCAGGGAAAAGATGCCAGTGCACTGTAGCTGAGGAACCCTTAGGTGGGATTTGAGAGGTGGATTTGGGTGGCCCCCTGCTGTACCCGTCTCTTTGTCAGCTGACTAAATGCCTGGGGGAAAGTCATTGTGACATCGCAGACAGCAGTGCACGCTGGGCCGTATGCCAGACTAGGGCCAGATCTGTCCCAGACTAAGGAAAATATCTGCATCAAATAAAGGCCAGAATATGACCACGTTCATGTCAGATCTAGGCTAGGCTAGTAAGGCCAGATTTAGTCCATGAACAGCCCTTCACAGGTGCCTGTCTTTAGAACTGTGTGTATTGGCGAAGACAGCAGTGAGATGGCTCTCTGTGCTTTTGCTGAATACTAAGGCTACATAGAAGCTTCTGGAATAGTTGGCCTACACACACACACACACACACACACAAATCACAGATCACGCACACCAAACACACAAGCTGGGAAGAGTTAGGAGAGCTGACGTAAGCAGAGCTTGGCAGGCTGTGGATGAGACAGACCTTGAAAACGTAGCCATGGAAATTACCTTTACAGTTTGTGTTGGTGTCTGCTGTGTTTTTGAATCTGGTTGGGCCGCTATGGTGGTGCATGAGTAATGTCTGAGTAAGGGCCCGCAGGCAGTGACGTGCTGGTTTGGGTCTGAGTGGTGTGGTGGATGTTCGGCAGGTGAAATAGTTTACCCTGGAGTACGAGTTAGTGGCCAATCCCACAGAAACTCCTTGGAATGTCTTAGATAGTTATTGGCTTGTTAAACTGATTCTGTGATGAGTTTGAGTTTGAGTCTGGCATAGAGGGGGTGTGGTGGAGGTTAATGGCAAAAAAACCTACACAAAAGTCATGTGTTGCATTAGTGGTGTGGTACCGTTTGGAAAGGAAAAAGCCATGTGGATGAAAAAAAAAGCAAAAAAAAAAAAAAGGTAACATCTTGCTTGTCTGGAATGTTTTTGTGTTGTAAGCATATGAGATGTGACCAGTGACAGTCTAGTCATGGCTTTTCAGTATAATAACCCCAGTCAACCTCAATCAGAGGAGATGTGGCCCATAATGCCTTGCTTTAGATGCTAGCAGCGATGAGATGAGAGCTGCTTCTCATTGTTTCTAAGTTTTGGGGGGTAACTTGTTTGGACTTTGTGTGCACTTGTGCAACATTTCGCATGAGAACCCGTCTGGAAAAGTTAATAGAGCATCGGCGAGAGGCAGGGGGCTATTGGTGGCAATCTGAACCAGATGCAGCCCACAGATGGAAGGCTCTGTGGTTGGCCCGTGAGCCTCACAGAATGAGGTCTCGGCTTTGACCCCTGCTATACACATCACAGATGGACGACCCCCATGGGTTTTTTCTTTTACCCTATGGAGCGAGCTGGAATAAGAATTTATGCCAGCAAACAGCATCCCTTGCTGGTCAGGTGACATTTTGGCTATGGGTCTTGCATCTAATGCAGCTCAGAAAGTTGCAACTGAGCCCCTTTATGTCTTTACATCTCACATTTTTTAAGGGCTCTGATGTGCTTATCATGGCTGAGCACATTACTGCAGTATTTTTTTTCCCCCCAATCGTGACTACTTTAGGGTGAGTTCTGCAGGAGCAGATTTCAGATGGCAGACTGCTATGGTGGGCAGGTTCACAGCAAAAATGAGAGGAAGAGGAGAAGGAGGAGGAATAGGAGGAGGATTGGCTGGGGCGCTACACTCGCCACGCTAATCTAAAAACATGTCAGCTTAGCCTGTGGGCGTCTTAGCACTGAGTCCACTGACAGCAGACAGCCGTTTGCGGTCAGGAGAAAAAAAAATGGAAGGCATTAGAGCGCACCCATTTGAGGTGTCAGCTCCTGGAAATGTTCCTTTTTCTTTCTTTCGTTCATGTACTTTAAAAAAAGGAAGCCTTTTTAAATTACCCTGCTCAAGGGAAGTAGCAACATGGGAAGACTCATGTTCCATGAAGCCACTTTGTGTAAGTGCCAGTAAATCGTTATCCCAGTGTGTTTTGATTGCGTTGGGGAGACTTTGATGAGGCACCCTGTAGTCACCTGGGAAAGGTATTGTTCTCAGGTGCTGCCAGATCCCTCCCAGGCACTTCGCTTTGTCTCAGGATGCAGGCAAGCAGTCATTCATGACCATAACTGCTTAAACAAGAGTCTGGTGAAGAGGATGACACTAAAATGTGTCAGGGCTACTCATACTTTGAAGCTGGTAGTTCCACGAAGCTGTAGCTAATTGTTAGTAAGCTTGTTGACAGTTGAGGGCAGCACAAGTCACAACATAATTATCGGCTACTACAGATCTTTATTTAGTCCTTGTGTCGTGATCCAGCATTTTTTGTAAAATAAAGATAGCGTCCTGATTGGCAACTACCATTACCAGATAAGCTTTGACCAAGAGAGAGTTGTGTGTCCTGTGACTGATATTATCAAGGCTGTGTTTACTATTTAGTCACTCCCATGGCGTTTAAGTGTGGAAGAGTAAAGCTTCTTATTAGACGTATTCCTACGGTGAACCTGTCTGTTCAGGCTCTGGCCAGGAGGACAAGTCATTGACATAAATGTGCACTTTTGAAATCCCACAGGAAATCAGAAGCACCTGTTTGTCCCAGGCCAGCAACCGCAGACAGATACCACATCAGTGGGCTCTCTCTTCTTCTCTCTCCTTCATGCTCTCCCACTCTCTGTCTTAGTCTGTCTCTCCCTGTCTTTTTCTTTGTAAAGTCCCTTAACTATTCATTCTGTTCTGTAGCTCTTCTGTAGCTCAGTTACTTCCTCCATCCCTCACTCTCTTTCTCTCTTCTTCTCCCCCTTAGTAAATAGCATGAGGCTTCATCATCGGTGCCCTGGGTCACATTTGCCATGTGATGTGTCTTACAGGCTGGAGCTCCACGCATCAGCAGACCCACAGGCCAATTGCCTGCCGCCCCAAACAAAGGCTCCTCTTCGGGCCTTATCCGACCCTTGCGGCCCTTACGTCGCATGTGATCACATATTACATGAAGAGGCTTAAGGACTCAAAGCACACCGGTGCTAACCCACCACAGTTCATTCCAAAGGCTATTTGGACGCTTTCACACAGGGAGCGTGAACCCGTGCTGGACTGCGTCCATTTGTGGAATCACTTGACCCTGTTTTTTGTAAGCAGTCATGCCTTGGGTGCCATAGCTTGGGCGGTGGAAATGTGTGGTGGAAAAATGAGTAACACACAGCATAAACAACACACTGGTCAAGAAAAAGTTTCTTGGCTCATATTTCTTTTTGTATGTTGATCTCAATATGCTAATATATACAGGCTCATCTGCATGGCTTTGACATATTACTCATTTTGTATACTATAGAAAGGCATCATGTATGGTTGAAAATTAAATCACAGAAGTAATACTTCTTCCATGTTCAAAACCATTTTACCAGGATGTTCATGGATGATAGCTAACTTAATATTATTATTAATCTTAAAATAATAAAAGATTTAACTTTTTAAACTTTTCCCCAATAATTAATAACTTGTATATCTGTATATCTAATGAAAACTTAATAAAGTTTAAGCTTTTCAAATGTTAAACACCATAACTCTGGGGCTAGATTTCATTCCATTCTTTAGGACAAGCTCCTTGCTGCAGTCTATACTAGTATTCCACAGTTTTGTGGCTTTCCGACTCCATTCAAACTGCCCACCAGAGTAAAAGCAGGGTGTCATTTGCAGATCTGGGTTGCAGGCTGCTTCATGTGCATGGAGGCGCTCTGGGCTGAATAAGCAGGTTTCTTGGCTTCCTCTTGGGCTCCCGACACCCCTCCGTCGAGCTAAAAGGCCCTGTCTGATTCACATTATCAGTGCGTTTTTCACTGAAGCCAGGCCAAACCACAGCAAGAATGGAGCTCTATGGAGAGCGTGCTCCTTCCTGTGCATGGGGTGATCCTTCCCCTCCCCTCTCTGTCTCTCTCTCTCTCTCTCTTTCTTTCTCTCTCTCTCTCTCTCTCTCTCACACTCTCTTAGTCTTTCCATCTGCTTTTGCCAGAACTACTTTCCTTTACTTTCTTTGAATGTTTTTTTTCTCTCTGTGTGTGTGACACGTTTTTAAAAGCGTGTTTGCATCCTGTACCTGTTTCTATTCCACTCTTTCTTTCCCTTTCCTCTCACTCTTCTCCTCACTTCTTTATGATTTAAAATGGGTCAGCAGATGTTAGAAAAGCAACCAGGGTACAATGGGGAGGGAGAAAAGCAAGAGATAAAAAAGAGGTGCGGCCAACACTAACAGTTTGGATTTCTGTGTAGGCTCGGAGATATGGATCCCTTAAGACACAGAGTCCTCAGTTGGGGACTTTTTCATGCACTTTTTCACTCCCTGAATCACATTTAGATCCCAACAGTGACACTTAAGCAGCATGAGAAAGGAAAAGTCAGAGAGAGATTTTTCTTCTCCTAGTATTGCAGTTTGAAAAGACACACAGATAATAGCACTAGTACTCTACATATTAAGGTGAAGCTTTTTCTGTCTGCCTACAGCTGGTCTCCACTTGAAACGTGCACTGATATATTTTTTTCTAATTTCATTATCTACATATTCCCAGGCTGTTTTTGTTACATAACCCTGCAGAAAGAACATCTCACAATAAGCTCAGTACAAAGTGGAGCCCCATTTGCTTTTTTAATGTTGACTTGAAGATACAAGAAACTAATTAGCTCTTGGCTTGCTAATGGCATTAAGACGAGCCAGTGTCCTCAGTTCTCATGGCCTCCTGGAACTTGGCTGATTTTTTTTGTCTTTGGATACACACCTCTTCTTAACTGGATAATGGCAGGATGTTATTTTTCTTGCACAACAAAATGTCTTTTTTTGCAAACCATTGCGTAATTACACAATCTGAGAGACACTCGCAAATAGAGCCACGTCTGGGATGACTCAAAGGAGCGGCACAGGATGCTATGTCACTAGCTGTGCTCTTCCAGCGTCTGTGTGTGTGTGTGTGTGTGTGTGTGTGTGTGTGTGTGTGTGTGTGAGTGTGAGAGAGAGGGAGAAGCATCAAGGTCCATGGAAACAAACTGTGCACCTTGCAAGTAAACAATGATTTCATGACGTGAGCGTGACCAGACCCACATTAGATCTCAACAGCACATTGTTAACATTACCGTAAATTACAGTGGTGTCATACTTTAAGCACTGGCATGGTGAAGATCATTATAAACAGTCAGTCAACCAGAAGTGACTTCTTTTACAGGAAGTATGAATGTGAAAAAAAAAAGTTGGCAATAGAAGAAATTATTTGTTTGAGATGAGCAAGGAGGTGATGTCAAGAAAAATTCTTGGCCGATGTGAAGTGCACCATTACCGCAGCATCATTTGGATTCGATTTATTTTGGCTCCCAGGCAGTTATGCCACAAACCCATTTCTTTTTTATCCTATAAGCCTTCTGCTGTGTCTGTAGGTAATGGAAGGGGGTGGGGGTAGTGGTGATGGATGCTATGCCTCCCTGACTACACTGTTTGTGAGTTGCAGGTTTTGTTGTTGTTTTTGGTTCTACCTGTGGGTTACTAGTCTGCATTCTTTTAGCTTTCTTTTGATTGCCGTTAGGGCTTCCCTGTTTTTTTGTAATTGAACTTTCACTAACCGTTGGCACACTCTGTTGTTCAAAAGTGGATATGGATAAGGCTACAGTCAGTAATTATTACGGCTCAGAGTTTTCTGTTTGACAATATAAACACTGCCGTGTTACTTTGGTGGCAGCAGCTCTCCTGATGGCTCTTTTGCTCTTGACTTGATTGAGTATTGCATTTTATGTTTTCTGTGAGAGACTATGAGATCCCAATTACAGTTGAAAGCTTTAGATCTGCAATAACACATACTCTTCACATCTTCTTTATTTTGTACCACGGGAACAAGCTTTGCAGAAAGCCTTGAAAAGCAAAGATCTGAAGCACTTAATTCTTGCTACAACACGCGTCCGCGGGTGATGGCACGACGCTGGTGCTGGTGATGGCACATGGCGGATTCTGTGTTCTGCACCGCCGGGTTTAAGGCGTTATGCTGCTGACTTTTGCTAGTTTTTTTTTTTTGTGCTGATTGGTTCAAGGCGAGCACCTTAACCAGCCGTGGGTCACGTTACTGGCCCAGCACATGGAGATACACACACACCCTTCTTTCTCTTTCTTTTATTCCCTCTCTCTCTCTCACACACACACACACACACACACACACACACACACACACACATGACAGAGAGAGAGGGAGGGAGAGAGAGAGGGAGAGAGAGAGAGAAAGAGAGGGAGAAAGAGCTAAAGAGTCTATGGGCATGCTAAATCTAACTAGTTGTTAATCGCTTGTTTGCTGCTGCTGGGGCTGTGGAATGGCCACGTTTACATTTCACTGGGACTTGTTCTTGAGAGCCATGCTAATCACGCCAGCAATGTTAATACTTCACAGGGTTTTTGTGTGTGTGTGTGTGTGTGTGTGTGTCTGTGTGTTTCTGACACAGTTCTTTGGCCTCCCCTCTGCACGTGCTGTGTATTTTGTTAGTGGTGATGGTCTCCCCAACAGTGGCAATGACAGGCTATTCACCAGAGGTTGTTTGATTCATACTCTGGGATTAAATGTGGGGCAACAGTCATAGCAGAAATGATCCCAGTTATTTGGAGTGCTTTAAGCAACAACTAGCGTGAAGATGTAGGAGATATTGGATAAATGGATGAACTTTAATTGATACTTTGGAGGACAATATATAGAGATCTGTGCATATGCTTTTAATTACCAAGTTACCATAAAGCTAAACAAATTAGTATTATATCCCCTAATGTATTTGCATTTATTCGTTGCGCACATGATGCATGGCTTTTATAGGCATGTTTTTTTGTGTCCTGCAGGTCCCCACATCCGGGTGTCCAAGTGTCCCCCCAACGAGTACCAGTGTCAGGGGACGGAGGTGTGTATCCACATGAGCAAACTGTGTAATGGCGTCCCAGACTGCACTGACGGAGCAGATGAGGGAGCACACTGCAGAGGTACACACACACACACACACACCATCCACAGTGCAACATCATTTCTCTCTCTCTACTGCACCACAGCTTAAAACGAAAAGAAGTGTGAACATTTGATGACAAAAACATTTGATGACAGTTGTGTAGTTGCTCTCTGTGTGTGTGTGTGTGTGTGTGTGTGTGTGTGTGTGTGGTGTTGTGTTCCTCGGAGGGAGACAAAGGGTGAATGATAAAGAGCGAGGGAGAAACAAAGACAGACAGAGCAGAAAAGAAAGAGAGAAAGTTTTACAGCTTTTGATGCTGTCATCAGAAACCACGTTTCAGACACACCCCTCTTGAGCCCTGAAACTGGTGATTCATTGTGTGTGTGCATGTGAGTGTTTGGACCTCTGTGTGTATGTGTGTGTTTAATGTCACATCAGTTTATGGGAAAAGGTGAGGAACCTGAGTCACTCTTGTGTACAGACACATACACACACACACACACACACACACACACAAGCACTTCACACAAACACACTCAAGGGCACACACACATCCACACACCCAATCACATATAATGTGCAAACATACGCACGCTCACACACACACATACACACCACACTCTTTGATGTCTGCCTAAATTCCTCTCTCATTACTCTCCTCCCTTTGACTCTATGTAATGTGTGTGACATTTCAAACTCAATAAATGTTCTCTCTCACAAAACCACAAACATACACACTTTCCCACACATACTCTACTTAACATGTTTTTTCACACACATATCAAACAAGTAATTAAAATCTCTTACTCTCTCTCTCTCTCTCTCTGTCTTTCTCTCTCCCTCTCCCCTTTCTTCTCTCTCAACCCCCCCCCCCCCCTCTCTCTCTCCCCACACATGCAGCACACCAACAAAAACAGCTTTTAAGGTTATATACTTAACATCAAAGAGTACATCCAAAGATGGGATTCTCCATGCTCTAAGCATGTGTGTGACAGTATGTGAAATTACTGACTACTGTTTGCTGCCCCATCTGTTGTCTGTTGTAGTGTACCAGATTACAAGTTAGAAAGCATGCTGGCCACACCAGGTTCTAGGGTTTTAGTCTTTCACACTCTTGCTTTTGCTCTCTCTCTCTCTCTATCTATCTCTCTCTATCTATCTCTCTCTCATGCCTTCTCTCTCTCACTCTCCCTGTTTCTCTCTCTCTCCTCCCTCTCCCTTTCTCATGTCTTCTCCCTTTCTCCCTCTCTGTGTTTCTCTCTCTATCTCTCTCTCTCTCTCTCTCTCATACCTTTTCTCTCTCCCTCTCTCTCTCTCTATCTCTCTCTCATGCCTTCTCTCTCTCACTCTCTTTGTTTCTCTCTCTCTCCTCCCTCTCCCTTTCTCATGTCTTCTCCCTTTCTCCCTCTCTGTGTTTCTCTCTCTCTCTCTCTCTCTCTCATACCTTCTCTCTCTCTCTCTCTCTCTCTCTGTAACTCTGTGTTCCTCACACACTCTCAGTCCTTGTGAGGTTCTCTTGGTGTCTGCCACTGGCAAGCACTGCCCCCATCTTTTTAATTAGCCACATCGCTCTATCATCCCTCTTCATTGTCTTCTGTTGTTTCTCACGGTGGACAGAGAGCAGCAATTACTCCATCACTCACCCTGCCACCACAAATGTTCAGCACCTTATCAAGCCTTAATTGGAGCTTAGTTGGGGTGTGTGTGTGTGTGTGTGTGTGTGTGTGTGTACATGCGCAGGACATAACAGGTGAAATGAGGTAGTTAAATGTGTGTGTACATGCGGAGGACATAACAGGTGAAATGAGGTAGTTAGGTGTGTGTGTGTGTGTATATATGAGTGTAAAATGCAGTGAATATGGTGTGTGAGGGTGTGTGTGTGTGTGGAATAGTATGAACTATTCCACACACACACACACACACACCCTCACACACACTGTCTCTGACAGCTTACTACATTCATTACCATTTAACCTTCCTACACTCCTGTTATTCTCAAAGGAAAAGTGTGTGTGTGTGTGTGTGTGTGTGCTAGCATGCGCGTGTGCATGTGCATGACGTCTGCTGGTTTTCATGTGTGTGTGCTCTCCCATCTGTTCTTGAGACCGGTTGCTTGGGATTAGTCCCCCTGTCCCTTATTAATTCAGCTTTGTGTGTTTTGGAGCCAGAGATGTGTTTGCAGTAGTTATTTGTGGGTGCATCCCATACTACATTAGCTCACATTGTCTAAGCAATCACACATGGAAGCATTAGAAGGCCTGTGTGTATGAGAGAGAGGGCAGACAAATAAACCTGCAGTAATTGGTTGTGTGTGTGTGTGTGTGTGTGAGTGTGTGTGTGTGTGTGTGTGTTTGTTAGAGATTGAGTAGTGTGTCATTTTTTGTGGCTTTTTGTTTATTTGTGTGTGTGTGTGTGTGTGTGTGTGTGTGTGTGTGTATGTGTATGTGTATGTGTGTGTGTGTGTGTGTGTGTGTGTGTGTGTGTGTGTGTGTGTGTGTGTGTGTGTGTGTGTGTGTGTGTGTTTTGAAGCTCCTCCTGTGGCACGTGTTTGTGGTCCACACAAACGTGATGATGATGACCAAACCAAGGGGATGGTTTTTGTTTCCGTGACGATGGGGCAATAAGAGGTCGGATTGGGAATAGGGAAATTGGGAATTACACAAGCTGTTCCAGTGAGGCTCGCATTTTGGAACTATGGGATGTTCGGCCAACTGTTCAGTACTGTTTGGTGCCATTACAGAGTACAATGTGACTAAAGAGACTCATCTCACACACACACACACACACACAAACACACACAGTGACACCCTGAGAAATCTCAACAAATACAAATACAAATACAACCTAGAGTTTACTACAAGTATGTGTTTGCCCCTGTGTGTTGCCACTCTTGACATACAAATAAGAGACAGCCTTGCTATTGTGGTAGACCCTGTCTTGCAGTTGTTTCTATGGTGTGCTGCCCTGAAAAGGCTGTGTGAGTCGCATTTATAATTTTAATGGATGTTCATGCATATTTATTGGCTGTTTGTCAAAAGATGCATCAGGAGAAAAGACAGGACTGGAAGAAAAGTAGAGAGAGAGGGGAAGAGAGATGCACTGGCATAGAACGATGGAGACACTTATAGAGGGAGAAGGAGAGAAAGATGGAGAGACAGATAAACAGAGAGAGAGGTGGGGAAGTAGAGAGGTTTGTAGGTTGGTCATCACTGGAGCGTGACCGTTAAGAGTCTCGGGCCTCCCACACAAAGGCTGGCTTTCACTTCCCAACACAGACAAGAGTACAAAACAACCAAATAACGGTTACCCTGATTGCCAGCCCAATGTCCTCATAGTCCTCCTGTTATGTGTATGTGTATGTGTATGTGTGTGTGTGTGTGTGTGCATGTGTGCGTGTGTGTGTGTTTGTGGCAGGTTCACAGGTCGTTGCCTCTGTATTCTGGCCTCATTAGGCAACAGTGAGGCATGCCCTCCCTTCCCACACACACACACACACACACACACACACACACACACACACTAACAGACACTAACACATCCGCACAGACAGCTTCCACCCCACACAACACAGATCCCATGTGCATTCTCCTGATCCTATTTATTTCCGTGGGTCCCAGCAGGTCTGCAGAGACTCCTCCATAAAGAGGGACATCACACAAGAGGTCAGGAGACTGAGCTAGGATGAGAGCGAGCTTGATTACACCCATGCCAAAGTTTTAATGTTGAATCGCTGGAAGGGGTGTGATATTGGGACAAGATAAAAGTGATGGAGAGATTTTCGAGACAGTCGCCTAGTCAGTTTCTCACTCTGGAGGATGACCTACTTACCCATACATTTTGCACTCTTGTTTGAGCCCTTGGGACTAAAGCAGCAGTATTCAGTATTAGAAATGTAATGTGAATGTGTTATGAAATAGCCACTGGCCAGGCCAAGCAGAGTTCAGCAACAGAGTTCGGATAATTTCAAATTTTTGAGGTGACGAACGGAAAGCAACCTCCACTCCATCCGGGCAGTATTGGCTTTGTAGCTCAAGTGCTTAAGAGTGCATGAGTTGATGGTTTGCAGTCCGCAGTCTGCAGAACTGCAGTGTGCATATCCAGTGTGCAGAGTATATAAGCTGATGGTTTGCATTCCACTGAAGTGTGTATGTGTGTGTGCGTATGTGTGTGCGTGTGTGTGTGTGCGTGTGTGTGGGTGTGTGTGCGTGTGTGTGTATGGCCTTGATCAAGGACAAGGACAAGGACAAGGACAAGGACAAGGACAAGGTCTATGCCTGGATCATCCAGTCACTGGTGACCTCTGCTGCACTTGTCCTACATTCCTCATCTTTTGGGGAACATCACTGACATCCAGCATGTTGATTGGCGTCAGCGATCCAGAAATATGTGTGAAAGCAGAAGCTAGGCCTTGGAAATGGGTAGAGATGCACCAAGGTTCCTCTTATGTGTGGTTTATAAATCCCCAATCTTACCAAAACACCAGCAATAACAAATTACATTTGTAATTTTGTGTGAGCAAAACAGAAACGCCGAAGATGTTTAGCGGTTTGTTTGTATGTTTGTGTTGGTGTCAAACGATTACAATTTTTAATTGTTCTTTAAATATCTGTTTAAATTGTACTCAGATACTTTTCTGTAGAAAATGTTAGCCCTGAACACCACAGCAGCATAACAGGCTAGTTCCTTGAATATATGCTTGCATATCCATGTCAATTATATTAAGCTTCAATTAATGTCAATTATATTAACCTTCTCTGTGATGGACAGTTTTACGGAATATAAGTAGAAATATTAATAGAAATATAAATAGAAATATATAGAAATATTTTGAATTTGGGTTTGGATTTAAGCCTAGGCCTATTCTTTCAAAAAGAATATTTCAGACATGTATTAGGCATATTCAGTCAAGGAAATG
>JAIFZK010000003.1:12055000-12075000 GCA_027481765.1 Tenualosa thibaudeaui
GCAGGTCACAGTTACCCCTCCCCCTCCACACACACACACACACACACACACACACACACACACACCAGCAGTTAGATTCATCAGCCTGGAAAGAACAGGCTGGGGGGTTGGGAGCTCTGGAGGGGGGTCTGGGGTCGAAGCATTCCCCTGTGTGACCATGGGAAGATGCGTCAGCTTCATGCTGTGGGGTTTGTTTGGAGGAATTTAGGGCCACAGCGAAGACTTCGCCAGCCAGACAACGGATGACACTTGTCGGGCCCACATCTGGCTGTAATCTGCCGCAGATCCGGGTCTAGTCTGTTCCCAGAGACAGAGCTGATTTCTTCAGCACACTGAATTGATATGCTGGCAAAGTTTTTAGTCCAAGGATGTAATATTCAGGTAACATTCACTCAGCTTATTACACCAAGTCTAAAAGAATGGAATCAGGGTGAGATAAATGTCAATGTAACAACCTATCTGAACATCAAGGCCTCTGAATAGCAAGCAGGCATGTATAAGATCTTGTTCGTCGGGGTGCTTTGAAGTACCAGGCAGAGGGAAAATGTGTGAAAACACAATGGTGGAACATCCATCAGCAAAAATAATTGAGATTTGGAATAATCACGAGCCTAATGATGTGTCTCACGAAACCTAGTCAAGTCCGCAGTTTATCTCATTTGTGTTGTACCACTAATGGAGGTTCACTTCACTTGGCACCGTTGAACACACAAGAATCACACACAGTTTTTAATTCACAGACACGTCCATGTGCTCCTTCAGACAAATACATTTTAATTCACAGACACATCCATTTCTAACTATGCTGCTTATTCAAATAACAAACAAACCTTTTTTAAAAATGTAAATGATATGGTTATGTGTTAAGCAGGTTATTTTGTTTCACACAGAAATATAAAAACATCTTTGTGTTGAAGATACAAGCACTCAGAATATTTGTTTTGTTACAAAACAAGCTATATAAATAATATATAAATAAATAAAATGCAATGTGCAAATTATTCAGTCATGTGTTTTGTAAAAGTGTTGCAGTTTGTGAGATGCAGTTTGCCCTTTTCTGTCAGTTCTGTTTATTGAGCAGGGTTCTTAAAAGTATTGGTATGTTGAGATAAGACTCCTGAGTGTGTGTGATGATGAAAATGAATGATGTTCTGTGTTTTGCTCCTCTTGTTGACCTTTGACCCTGCGAATGATTGGTCAGACTTTGACGAGTGCACCCTGTACGGCACATGCAGCCAGACGTGCAACAACGCAAAGGGCTCCTACACCTGCTCCTGTGTGGAGGGCTACTTGCTGCAGCCTGACAACCGCTCCTGCAAGGCCAAGAACGGTATGCTTTCACACACACACACACACACACACACACACACACACACACACACACACACACACACACACACACTTGCCCACTATAGCCTGACAGATGCTCCCTTGAGGCCAAGAACAGCAGCACAGGGCTGCTGCCACCACTTTAGCGTCACCAGTAACAAGCTCACCTGCTGACATCCCAAAGGGCAACAGAGAAGGTACAAGATCAGAAATAGCTCTCAGTTTAAGATCTTGAGAACTGCATAAGGGGGCCTAAAATAGTGCACACAATGTCACTCACACACATAAGGAGAGGTGTGATGTCGCCCTGTTTGCCGCAGGATTAAAAAGAGGATTAACTTTACCGCATCAGGCTACACTGTGAAGGAGATATTAGTTAGCGAAATATCAAATCAAAAATTACAAATATACAAAAATTTAAAAAATTGCACCTTAATGGATATCTTCCCTTTTCCCCTTCTTAAATCTCTTCTTCCATTTTGCATCTCTTCTCCTCCTTCATCCCCTCTCCGATAGTTCCAGTCGACCGTCCAGCCGTCCTGCTTATTGCCAACTCCCAGAACATTCAGGCCACGTCGCTGACGGGCACCACTGCCCACAGCCTGCCTTTCACTGGCACCAAGCAGACCACTGCCATGGACTTCCTGTACGCACAGGAAAAGGTCTGCTGGATACACGTGGGTGACGCCCCCACCGGCACGCAGCTCAAGTGCGCTAAGATCCCCAACATGAAGAGCGTCACCGACGAGAGGTCCATCAACATCTCCCTCAGTCTGCACAGTACGTCATGCTTTTGATTCCATTCTGTCTGCACAGTAAAATATACTTAAAGTCTCACTATCAGCGCAGTTTGTTTTTGCAATCTTTTTCTGTTTGCAAAATGGTAAAATATAGTATTACATATATTGCAATACATGGCACTACAAGACATAATCTACATAGTATTTTGCAGTCACTCAGTCTACACAGCAATTTACATGGATACTCTCTCTCTGTCTGCACTGCACAGTAAGATGACCTTCTAATAGAGTCTGCTCAATAAGTTAGCCCTGACATCTAACTTCTGCAAAGTAAGACTCACTCAGGCTGAGAATGTGCACAGTAAGTTAGCTGTGACATCTCATTAAGCCTTCACAGTGAGATACAGCTAACGTCTCATTAAGTCTGCAAATGTAATTAACTTTTTTAACTTTCCACTGTGTCCTTTCTGTAAAGCACAGCACATCTCACTTACAGTTGTCAATGTAAACAGAATCTTAACTGAATCTATTAGGTAAATTCTGGTAATCATGGTGATCTCATTGAGTCTGGACAGTAAGTTGCACTTAATACACAGGAATCTGCACATTAAGAAACTCCATTCAGTGTGGATGTGCATTTATTGTGGCAGTAAGTCATTCAGTGAAATATAATGAAATTCTTGCTCAAGCCTGCGAAGTCCACACCACCAGAACAGAACTTTATTAAAAGAAACTCGCATAGGTTACAGCTTAGTATTACAAAGTTTAGCCGTTTCCTCAATAAAGACTAGTGTATGCTGTAAAAACACAGGTTGAGGAAGGTTATGAATTTTTGTGTGTGTGTGTGCGCACGCGTGTGTGTGTGTCTAAGTTGTGCCCAGGTCATTTTGATACTTGTGTGTACCACAGCTGTTTAGTAGTAGCAGTAGATAAAGAGCAGATGGAGTGGAGCACTCATTTCTTTTTCCCTTTCCTTGTGAAGAAAGACAGGAACCAGATCTTTTGCTCTGAAGCTAAATGTGTGAGTCTATACAACACAGGTCACTCCCTTTCTCTCTCTCTCTCTCTCCCCCTCACTCTCCCTCCCTCTCTCTTATTCCTTCTCCCTTTCTTCTCTGCTCTTGGCCAGCTTTTATGGCAGCACTTACGTGGAGCTTTTAATCACACAAAGCAGGCAGAATTCGCTCAGGCCTTTTCCCCTGCATGCTGTGAATGTGAAACACACACACACACACACACACACACACACACACACACACACACACACACACACACACACACATACACACACACACAGAGTTATAAATCTGTATGCACATGCTGTTGTTTTTTTATTTTTCATTTTTTCTACACAGAACAGTCTTAACCTTTCCTCACTCTCTCTCTACACACAGACACACAGACACACACACACACACACACACACACACATACACACAAACACACATACACACAGACACCCTTAGCATACTCATATAGCCCACATCAGAC
The DNA here is from genome assembly GCA_027481765.1 of Tenualosa thibaudeaui. Taxonomy (NCBI): domain Eukaryota; kingdom Metazoa; phylum Chordata; class Actinopteri; order Clupeiformes; family Clupeidae; genus Tenualosa; species Tenualosa thibaudeaui. Next base: position 12,058,561 of record JAIFZK010000003.1, read on the forward strand.
TCGTTTGTAGAGTGCTGGAGGAACTTGATTCTTTATGTAAACAGGCCCAAAAATCCAGGAATATCAGTTTGGTCTGAACGCTGGTGTGTTTATACGAGGTAGGCTGTTTGTTTTTCTTTTGTCATGCTGTTCACAGTGCCATGCGGGAGAGCGCAGAGGCCACAAGGGGGTGGGGTGAAAGAGGAATGAGGGAGAGAGAGAGATGTTTAGAGAGAGGGAGGTAGAGAAGGATAGAGAAAGAAGAGAGAGATGTAGAGAGTTGATGAGAGAGAGGAGGATGGAAGACAGATTCATCAAGAGAGACTTAACAGAGTTAGAGTAAGAGGGAGAGAGAAGGATTGGAGTGTGGAAGAAGAAAGGGATGGAGAGAGGGAGAGTGGGAGGTGGTCTTGTTTTGTCCTCTGTGGTGACTGCCATGTTGCTGCTGGTATTTACATTCCTGCCTCAGACCCCACAGTCAAATGTGCCCTCAGCATTCCAACACACACACACACACAGACTCTCACACACACACACATTGCATTTCACACACTTGCATGCACTTACAAAACAATTTCTGTCACATTTACTTACACACACACAAAAACACATTCTTTTGGCCTTTTACACAACCCCACATACTCACACGAACAACATGAAATGAGCATATTCACAGAGACAGGCAAGCGCATCACTCATACCCACTTCATATGCATTCCATCTGTATGCTTTGACGCCCCCCACCTCCACCTCACACACACACACACACACACACACACACACACACACACATATGAGGGGCACTCCTTCTCTCTCATTGGTTGGTAGGTCATTAATGATGTGAATATCTGTGCTCCAATGAGGCAGAATGTAATAGGCTAGTCCTCTTAGACACACACATACATACACACTCCCTCTCTTTTTAATTCCCTCCCAGCTCACATACCACTAAATGCAGACTGGAACTGACTGAATACTGTTACTTGTGTGTATTCTAGCAAATATACTCAAGTTTTCTCCCACCTCTCTCTCTTTCACAGCTACACACACACACACACACACACACACACACGCACACACACACACACAGTTATAAATCTGTATGCACATGCTCATTCAGTTTTTTTATTTTTCATTTTTTGTACACAGAACAGTCTTAACCGTTCCTTACTCTCTCTCTCTACACACACACACACACACACACACATACATACACACACACACACTTCCCTGCCCACCTGCCCAACAACTCTATATAACCTAGACAGGGAAACGATAAAAAGGTTGATCACTTCCTGCCAACAGTTGTCACACTTCCTGTCTGAGGGATTGTGGGCGTAGCCACTTACCCTCTGTGCCAGACTGTGAAAGAGGGGAAATGGAGAAAGAAACAGTGGAGAAACAAAGAGAGAGAGGGAGAGAGCGAGAGAGAAAGAAAGAGAGAGAGCAAGAGAGACTGCTTTGATTTAAAGCTTCCTCCTCCACCCCCATAGCTACAGTAGCCACTGGAGTTGAGTTGCAAATTGCTGGTTTTACCTTCAGGAAACTTGGATATTGGATCTGAAAGTCACACAGCTGAGGGATGCTGTCTACTGACTCCAAACTGAATGCAGTGATGCCTGCAAAGTCATTCCACTTGGGCTCAGCAGCAACAAGGCCCAGTATAGTACACCTAGTATCTCTGCTCATTTCTAGTACACTAGGCTAGATACTATGTACCTCCATTATGAAGTGGTACGCATGGCTATGTGCCAGCAGAAGTTAATGTCTGGCTCATGGCCTACTCCAAATTGGTGAGGGTTCATAGGTCGTAGGTCAGTGTCTCACAACCATGTGCCATTGACGTGGTTAATGGAGGTGATACGAGCCAGTTTGACTTTTGGCGAGGGTGTCACGGCAGGGTTTGGGGCGAGGTCCTCACACAGGAAATGATGCGGGAGCAGTGAATCACACTGGAAGCATGGCAGGCATATGAGATGTCCAGATGTGCCTTTCTCTCACTTTTTCTTTTTTTTTCCTCTTTCAGTCTATCTATCCCTTCATAATTTTCCTCTCTTCTCTGTACTCTCAGTCTGTGTCACTTGTTCTTTCTCTCTCTTCTTTTTTGTCAGTCTCTTTTTTCCAGCACTTTCCAGTCTGTTTTGCACTTCTATAAATATATTTATCACTTCTCTTTCACTGCTCCTGCTCTGCCATTGTTAGTGCTGCTAGTCTTGAAATGCTCTTGCAGAGATTAGGGAGTATTGTTTCCACTCCAGGCCTGTGGAGGTGTTGACAGCTTCAGTTACAGCATGTCAGCTCTCTCGGGCCATAACTGCTGATTTGAGGTCTGTGTCATAATGTGACGTGGTGTTTAAACCAACAATCGGCAACCCGAAAATACCTGACCTCCAATCAGTGGCGAAGGATTGTTGGGTCGGCTTTTATGCATGGTGAAGGGAAGTCCCAGGTGAAACGTGTCCACTGCATTATGGATCACAAAGACACTAAAACTACCAAAGAATCCTTTTTATTATTGTATTTTATTATTGTATTATTGTCCAGTGAGGTTGAAATTAAAGGCATCCTCTGCAGAGGTGTTTGTAGTCTGTGTGTGGATGTGAAGAAGAGATTAAGGCAGTGTGTGTGTGTGTGTGTGTGTGTGCATGCATGTGGGAGGGTGTTGCTATGTGGCACACATATGTGTGTGTGATGCTGGCCAAAGCGCTATGCTATGCCTAGTTTGATGCCAGTGCCCAATGTTGATCCAACCTGGGAGTCTCACATCGTCAGAAGCAGCTGGGCTTGCATGTATCCTGTAGAGAGCCCACACACACACACACACACACACACACACACACACACACACACACACACACACACACACACACACACACACACACACACACAGACAGGCATAATAGACTATACATGCGTGCTGACACATTGGGCCTCACACATGCCCACACATGTCATGCTGTGTACACATACACTCATACAGACATATGCAGCATACATGCTTCGTCATCCATAACCAATGTTTTTTTGTTGTTTTTGCTTTCTTTCTTTTGGTGTTACGCACACACACACACACACACACACACACACACACACACACACACACACACACACACACACACACGCCCTCACATCCATCTATAAATCATCACTTGCTCACACCTATGTTCACACACACAATGTGGTGGAATGCAAACAGTGAAGACATAGCCCCAGTCCTTCTTCCATGAATACACACACACACACACACACGAGAGAGACATACACACACCCTGTAGTCATAACCAGCAACACATGCCTGTAGATTTCAAGTAGGCCTATATCACTGTATCATCTCATTCAACTGCAACTTGTAGCGCTGGTGGAGGACAAAACACTGAATAAGCTGAAGCAGGTGCTTACACTGCTCTCTCCAATTTGACCCCTATCAGGCTAACACACACACACACACACGCACACGCACACATACAAACTCACATACACACATACACGAGAGGGGCACACACACACAGAGAGAGAGAGAGAGACTGTCCAGGGTCCTTAGCCTCTGCATCTAAAATAAGTCTAAACCCAGAAATACTCACAGAGCACAGGGTTCCTTCCTGATGCCTTCAATCTTAGTCCTGGCACGGGGGCCCACTCTTTACATCGCTGTTGTCACAAGGAAAGTATTACCCAAGGGAGGAGAGAGAGGCAAGGGAGGGAGAAAAAACGATAAAGCAGAAAGCCAGCCAACAGCGTGGGTGTCTGAATTACTGTGCATGGGGGTTTTGTGGGTAAACGTATCCGGCGCTGCGACAACAAGCACAGATATTTGGGTGGAAAAACAGTTTTATTTATATATTTTATTTTTATTTCTCCCAGCCTTTTCAAATTTCAGTACGCTTTGTTAAGCATCTCACACACAAACACACGACACTTGCTGCAGCTTAAGCACCTGGAGTGCTTAGAGGGTGTAACACACACACAGTATCGGCACCTACTGTGATGGATTTGGTCATCAGCTGACTCCTGTATTGTGTCTGTGTATGCGTGTGTGTGTGTGTGTGTGGGTGTGTGTGCGTGCGCAGGGGGGTAGTAATATGTGTGGAGACGTGCATTGCCTGTGTGTGTGTGTGTGTATGTGTGTGTGTTTGGATTAATGTGTGGTCTGTGTGTTTGTGCATGCTTGTGTGTGTGTGTGTGTGTGTGTGTGTGTGTGTGTGTGTGTGTTTGTGTCACTCTTGCAAGACTTCATTTCTCAGCACTCAGTCTTTTGTCAACGTTTTGTTGCCATGGTGTTTGTATAGTTGTTTATTTGTGCAGGCTGTGGGTATTTATTTATTAATTTCTGTGTTTAGTTCTCCATGCTGAATAGGGTCCACTGGGACTGAAGTGCTTAGAGCAGCACAGATACGCCAAAGGAAAGTGGCAAATGGAAACAGAGAGGAGGGAGAGAGAGGGAGAGAGAGGGAGGGAGTGAGTGAGGCAGAGAAGAATGCAGAATGGAGAATCAGCTGATAAATAAGCAGAATAATGATGCAAAAGGAAATAGATTAGTGTGGAGGGGTGAAGGACATGGAGAGGGAGGGAGAGGGAGAGAGAGAGAAGCAGAGAAGGAGGAAGCTTCATGGTGAGGTGCTTAGTTCATCATTTCTGTGAAAAACACTAAAAAAAGTCATGAAAGGGAAAACTGTTTTGCTTCCCTTTTTTCGGCCTGCCAGCTTTGACTCGCTGCTATGTCAGGCATTTAATTTGTCTCATTTTTCCTCTCTGTCTCCTTCTCCACCCCCCACCACCCCACCCCCCCGATCTCCGTCTTTCTTCCATCCTTGTCATTCTTCCATCTCTCTCATTACTGTAATGTAAGTGTTAATCACCTTCTTGATTCCGTTATTCCTCCTTCCTCTCCCCTGGTCTGTATTTCTATCTGTGTCTGTGTCTGTGTCTGTCTTTCTGTCTGGATGAGGTTCTAGGATTCCTTGTTTTGGAGTGCTTCGTTGTTTTTGTCCTGGGTTGTATTTTTGTGAGATTCCTGCTTGATGCCTATTCCAGATGACTCTCTCTCTCTCTCTCTCTCTCTCTCTCTCTGACTCTCTCTCTTTCTCTCATTGGACTCCTCCATAAGCTCCCTGGTCCTTCCCCCTATAAAGGCTTCTGCATTGCTGCGATGAGCCTGTAAGTCTGTTAAAGCTCTTCAAAGTGGGAGAGGCTATGAGGGGGAACGGTCATCTGAACAGACCTGAAACCCCTCAGCTGTTTTCAGCTCTTTGATGCAGTCTACTTTGTTTGGCATGGAGCTTGTTGATAAGGATACTCTGCGGTCTGATATTAGGTCTGAAATGTCAGTGTGTGTGTAGTCTTTTCTCTCAAATATCCCAGATATAAAAATAGGAAACTGTGTGTGTCTGTGTCTGTGTGTGTGTGTCTGCGTCTGTGTCTGTGTGTTTGGGTTTGTGTGTGTCTGTATGTGTGTGTTGTAAAAGTCTTGTGTTTTTGCTCCTCAATATAAATAAATAGTGTAGAGAGAGGGAGAGAGAGAGAGAGAGAGAGAGAGAGAGAGAGAGAGAGAGAGTGTGTGTGTGTGTGTGTGTGTGTGTGTGTGTGTGTGTGTGTGTGAGAGAGAGAGAGAGAGAGAAGGGAAAAAATGGAAAGTTTTGTAGTGAAAAGACTGACAGGCATAGGCTTAGGCTGTCATTGTTTTAGTGTCCTTTAGGGTCCTTACTGATTCTTTTGGCCTTCCTGATGCATTGCCTCTTGTCCTGGATGCTTTGTGCTGTGCACACAACTCTTTTCAGTGCCTTTCGTTTAGTAGTAGAGTAGAGCAAAAAAAATTGAAAAGAAATAGCCTATCTGTATCAGTATGGCTTTTATAGCAGCATTCCATCTAGTCAAGGCGTTTTGTTTCTCTGAGATGGAAGGGAGGAGAGAGGTAAAGAAGATGAAGAGAGTAATAATGGACAGAGAGAGAGAGAGAAGGAGGGAGAAGAAGAGGCGTAAGGTATTGTTTATGTGAGCTGTGGAAGTGGTTTGCCCTTTCTACACAAAACTTTCAATTTCCCAGAAATCAGATGAAGTTTGCAAGGGGATGTCTTGAGACTGAGAGGTCCTCTTGAATTATGTGTGTGTGTGTGTGTGTGTGTGTGTGCGGGTGTGTGTGTGCGCGCACGTGTATGTGTGTGTGTCTGTGTGTGTGTGTGTGTGCTTGCATCTGTGTGTGTTTTGTTCTTGTCTCCTTTTTTGTTGTTGTTTCTTTCAAGATGTTATTGTGCAATTCTTCCATCTGACCTATCCTGAATTCCTCCCAGTCAGTCTAAGGGTGATCTCTGCTAGAGGCGTCAGCTGGAATGCTGTATGCTACGTTTTTCAAGAGCGAACACTTTTGGGAATATGGCCCTCTGGTTCCTGTAAAACAAAAGAGCCTGTGTGAACGCCAAATTTTCTTTGTCGGGTAGCTCAGACCCACCCTTTATTTCTCCTCCTCTTTATTCCTTCCTTTCCCCTGTCCATCCCTCCATCTCTCCTCCAGTCTTTGTACATTCTTTCTAGATTTTTGCATAGCCCCTCATTGATAATTGTTCCTCTTTGTATCTCTCTCTATCTCCCTCTTTGTACTGTTTCATTTGGTGTCTTTAATTTTTCGGAATTTAATTTCGGAATTTTAGATTTGGATATTTGGATTTATGGTCTTGCTGTGGTCTATGGTCAGTGGTCTGATGTATAATATCTGCACATTTGCCATATTTCAGTATTGCTTACGTGGAGTTCCTGACACATGTGATTATGCCATTTCATGCATGGGGGATGCTGGTGTAATGATTTTCTCATGATAAAGCAACTAGCGGCCTTCTACACTGGGAGGGAGAGTAAATTAGCTCATGATCTGATAGTTCATTACAAAGGGGGGGATGTGGCTTCAAAAGCTGATTCAGTATTGCTTATTAAGGCACTGACCTTGAGTGAGAAAGGAGACAGATAAAGAGAGAGAGAGAGTGTGTGTGTGTGTTTGCGTGCATGCGGGCGGCTGGGGGTATCAGCATCCCTGAAGAGCATGGAAATGTGGTGTGGTGATGGTCACAGCTGTGAAAACACATAACTTTGTGGGAGGCAGTGTAATGCATTCAAAGACACACACACACACACACACACACACACACACACACACACACACACACACACACACACAGAAAGAGGCCTGACTCAGCTCTTGTGCTCAGAAAGGGCTCTATTGTAAGGGATAAAGAGAAGAGAGAAATAAAGCCCGTGGGAGCACACTCCTACAGTCCCCCATATTAATATTAGCACTATTTAAGGAAAGGACCGGAGCCAACCAGCCCAGTGTGTGTGTCTGGGTTTGCCTGTGTTGAGTGTGTGTGTGTGTGTGTGTGTGTGCCTGTGCCTGTGTGTGTGTGTGTGTGAGAGAGAGAGAAAGAGAGAATGGATGAAAGGAGAGTTTGAAAATGTGTTTGCATATTTGTGTGTTATATGTGATTCTTGGGTGTGTGTGTGCCGTGTATGATGTGTGTCATCTATTCTGTGATTGATGTGATCATGAGTACATATCTGGAGCGTGTGTGTGTGTGTGTGTGTGTGTGTGTGTGTGTGTGTGTGTGTGTGTGTGTGTGTGTGTGTGTGTGTGTGTGTGGGTGTGTGTGGGTGGGTGGGTGTCCCTGACACAGCAGAGTTCTGAGATTCCTCAGCCTGGTGTGTTTCCTGTGGGGCAGGGCACTACACCTTCACTAAATGAACACACTTCACAGAGTGAAATAAGGCAGAGACACAGGGATGGAGAGAGGGGTGGGGTGGCAGAGAGAAAAGATTCTTTTGCACTTCTTAGCCCTTTGCTCCTAGTGAGAGTGAAAAATCTATTTTCAAATAGATCTTCTTTTTCTTTTTCATCTTTTTCAACTCTATACACACTACACTTTTGTCAGTATAGTCGTCTTAAACTCTTGGTCCCCAAACCCCCCCTAAAACACCCGTGTATCCTCAGAAACATTCCACATCTGACTGAACCACAGATGGCTGTATAATTACTTTGGTCATTTTTCTGGTAAATAAACGAAGGTTAGCATGCATAACATAAAAAAATAAGTCGGGACAGACAGTTATACTTAGAGAACGCCTCACTTCATCTCAGATTACTTAGAGAAATGTGGGGTTATTGTATTTGTGCACCATCTTAGATTGCTCCAAATACTCCCTGGGGTGCATGCACCCTCATGCGGAATCAGATGACGCAAAAAACTACTCATTCATTTGTCAAATTCCTCTTTTGTCTGAATGCTTGATGAACTTGTGGCCTACAAAGGACATCCCCTCTGACAGCATCTAGATTAGTGTTACAACTTTGTTGTAATGGAAAGAATCTTACTTTGCTTATTTACTTAGTTACTTCTCTCATAACTTAAATTCAAACTGAACTGTGTTGATCTCTTCTGTGTTAAGAATAGTTTAAGCCCAGTTCATCTATAGTTCAGCGCATTTTGGAATGTTGTTTGTCAGGAGTGGCTCTGAATGGCTGACAAATGTGCTCGTTAATCAAACAATCACGCAAGTAAATAATCAGTACAGACTATCAAAACACGGCAGAGCCGCTCGTCTCGTCCCGCTGAGTTCCACATGTTTTACCAGAGGGTCACAACCAACAACGGCAGCTGAGACTCCTAGTCAGATTCAGATCTAGAGAAAATAGCACCGTATCATTTTTAAAAAGGGCGGTTGTTACATGGAAAGTGGTTAAGTTTATTTGGAACATTAGACACCCAATGTTTTACCTTAAGGAAGCCATTAGTAGATGTATGGACATTTTTCATAAGCTATGTCATGTCATTGTGGCCTTGTGTGTGTATGTGTCTGTGAATGGAGTATGTGTGTGTGTGTGTGTGTATGTGGTATTGTTGAGTGTGAATGGACCTCTTGTCCAAGAACAGATGCGGTGGTGCTAGTGGCAGTAGTGGGGGTGGTGATGTTGGAGGAAGAGGCCTGGTGGTTTGGGTGTAGTCGAGGGTGGGCTTGTTATTAAGGACTATAAGTACCGCTCCCGGCCCCAGGTTATGTTTAGTCTAGATAGAAGCAGACAGAGGGTCGAGATGACCAATGTCACGATCCTAAGCACAAGGAAATGACAGAGGGTGTGGGATAACTGCCTGCAAGGCACTACCTCCCTCACACTGTGTACACTTGTGTGTGTGTGTGTGTGTGTGTGTGTGTGTGTGTGTGTGTGTGTGTGTTCAACATGGCTGTTTGCTGCACCGTCTGTTATTATTGCTTAATTTGGACCCTCGTCCATCTCAGACCCATGAGTCAGTTTCAACAGCGTTTCCCCTCCACATATGCACACACACACACACTCAGATACACGCACACACGGCACACACACTCACTCACACACACACACACTCACACTCACACGCACACAGACACACACAGGCTGTCACAGTGGCTCCCCATGGCCGCATGTCTATGAAGTGTGTCTGGACAGTTGAAGTAAATAAACAGGGGACGGGTGGGCAGGTGTTTACATTAAAGGGGGGCGGGGGGGGGGGGGCATGGCCACCAAATGTCTGAACACTTCAGTGTGTCTGGGCCCTGAGGTTGTCTGTCAGACAGACACACAAATATCATTACCTCATCCATGTGTGTGTGTGTGTGTGTGAGTGAGTGTACGTGTGTGTAAGATCCTCTCCCCAGTTGTTGCACAGATGGTATGCTAAAAGAAAGAGTGTCATCGGAATGTTTGCATCCTTTCACATTTTCTTTCTCTCTCTGTCTCTCTCTCTCTCTCTTTCTCTCTCTCCTCCTCCTGTGCAGATGTGGAGCAGATGGCCATTGACTGGCTGACAGGAAACTTCTACTTTGTGGACGATGTGGATGACCGTGTGTTTGTGTGTGACAAAGATGGTGCCACCTGCGTCACCCTGCTGGACCTGGAGCTCTACAACCCCAAAGGCATCGCACTGGACCCCAGCATGGGGTAAGGGTGCACACACACACACACACACATTCACTGCAATGTTCTTTAAAACATATGTCATAGGTCTCCATATGCAAAGACATAGTAGCTCTTACCCACAGTGTCTTCACCAAAATGCATATACACACACACACACACACACACACACAAATACACACACACCACACACACACACAGACACACGCATAGATCTCAGTTGGTGTAGTGTCTGAATTTATAAACAACATTATCTCTCTTTAAATGCATTGATTTTCTCAATAGAAGCACTAGTGTCTGAATCTAAAGAACCATTTATCTGGCCGTGCCTGTTTCCATTACGGTCCATTATTTCTCATTTCCATTACCGCTCTCCATCTCTCTACATTGCTCTTGTTGTCTCTGCTCTCTCTTATCTTCCATCACTCTCTCTCCTCTCTTTTTGTCATTTTACCTTATCTCTCCATCTGTCTTTCTTTTCACGCATTTTATGAAATTTTGTGCATCACTCTTTCTCAAACACAGGAAAGTCTTTTTCACCGACTACGGTCAGATCCCGAAGGTGGAGCGCTGTGACATGGATGGCCAGAACCGCACCAAGCTGGTGGACAGCAAGATCGTCTTTCCCCATGGCATCACCCTCGACCTGGTCAGCCGGCTGGTGTACTGGGCAGACGCCTACCTGGACTACATCGAGGTGGTGGACTACGAGGGAAAAAATCGTCAGACCATCATCCAGGGACTGCTGGTGAGTGTGTGGCGGGCAGGGTCATTAAACTGCAGAGGAGCAAATACAAATAAGAATTTGTCAAGACAAAGAAGTCATCAATCTTATTTGTCAGTTACTACGATAGTTGTGGGTTAGTCTAATACTCAATAGCTAATCAATTAATAGATGAATGCCTCAGGCATCATCCAGGGCCTGTTGGTCACAGGGTGGGGGGATCACAGAGTCATCCAGGGCCTGCTGGTGAGAGGGTGGGGGGTTCACGGCATCATCCCTGGGTGTGTGAGGGACTCTGACTGGAGGGGGTTTTCAGTGCGTGTTCAGTGGGAGAAAAGGGGAAGAGTTGGGTCTCATCTTGATGTTTTATGAGACAGATGTAGGATATTGGTTACTGTTTTGTGGTGGAGCTGTCAAAGGCAGAGGCCAGATGCTTTCCCTGTGTGAAATTAGATGTGTGTGAAACCGAAAGAAAATCAAATCTGTATTGATGAGCCAGATTTGGTCTGTCAAGTCTGACAGCAATCGCCATCTGGGGAGAAATAAGAGAGTCTGTGATATAGCCCCATCATTAAGAGACATACTGGAGGTGTACAACTTCACAACAGACCCCTAAAATCTCATGCCTGCCAGTGGGATCAGTTTCAGACTGGGAGGGATCATTGGTTCAGCTTCATCTCCCGCGTTCCAAGACTGAACACGATGACCAAATTAGGTCTAATCATATGGTGCATGCTGTCGAGTTTGGTCAAAATTGGCTTGTTACAGTTACTGTTTCCTTTCTGCGACAGACCCAGGATGACGGTCATTTCTTTTCATTTAGCCTGAGCTTCAGTCCTCTCATCAAGCTCTCTCTCTCTCTCTCTCTCTCTCTCTCTGTCATTATGACTAATGTCTAATCCTCAGGTCTCAGTGAAATGGCCATAATGGCCTTAAATAGTACACTAGACTAAGCCATATTCATTCTCTCTCTGTGACTCTGTCTATGTGTGTATGCTTGTCATGTGTCACTCCCCCAATGTTACTTGCCAGTAATCTTGTCTGTGTGTCAGTCGTGTCTTGAATGTTAAAGTCCATCTAAACTGTACAAAATGCAACTTAGAGAATGAAGAATGAAGAGATTTCTGTGAGTGGGGGAAAATGCTTGAATAGTATCTGAAAAGTATCTTGCAAATGTTATGCACTGGGGGTAATATTTTTATTCCTGTTGACCCATTGACCTCTTCCCCTTTAGGTGTGTGTGTGCGTGTACATGTACGTGTACGTGTGTGTGCGTGCATGTGTGCACCTGTGTGTGTGTGTGTGTGTGTGTGTGTGTGCGTGTGTGTGTGTGTGCTGTTTTTTATCAACAGACATGAATAATACAAAGCATGTTTTGTGGCTCCCCTCTCCTCTCTCCCAGATTGAGCACCTGTATGGCCTGACAGTGTTTGAGAACTACTTGTACGCCACCAACTCGGACAATGCCAACATGCAGCCCAAGACCAGCGTGATCCGCATCAACCGCTTCAACAGCTCCGACTACCAGGTGGTCACACGTGTGGACAAGGGAGGTGCCCTGCATGTCTACCACCAGAGACGACAGCCTCCAGGTATGCTTTAGAGGCCACAGTCATGGCACGTTCTCAGCAATGGGAATCTAGACCAGAGGTTCACTTCCCAACACCTTGTTGTTAGCAGCTGCAGTGGTTAGGAATGTGTAGTTGCATTGCAACCACCCAATTGCTAACTAAGTTAGGAACTATGGTGTAGGGAAATTAACTCCTGGTCTAGAAGGTGCTGATGATACTGATACTCAGACTCATCACTAAGAGCCTGTTAGACTACATTAGCATCAGCATGAATGTTTAGCTTATATATATATATTACTTATTTTGAAACAAATCCATTATTCAACCAAAGCTTTTTGTATTTTTGTTGAATGATGCTGTTGGAGCACTCCACTTGACCTCTATATTTGACCCCCATGTCTCTGTGCAGTGCGGAGCCACGCATGTGAGGTGGACCAGCACGGGAAGGCGGGCGGCTGCTCAGACATCTGCCTGCTGGGCAACAACCATAAGACTCGCACCTGCCGCTGTCGCTCTGGCTTCAGTCTGGGCAGTGATGGCAAGTCCTGCAAGAGTGAGTATCACCACCACCCCTGCCACCACACAAAGCAGTACACAGACTGTCATGTCACCTTTATTTATTTTTTAGAGATCGCCATTAAACTGTCCTTATAGTTGTCAAATTTTTCTATTTTATCCTTCCCCCTTAAGTTCACGTCAGCACCTGAGGGTTTGTATGCAAACAAAAGGATAGAAATCACAGATATTATTTTTCCAAATGACTTGATGTTTGACCAGATAATAAACATGATTTCACACAAAAGGTTATTGCATGACTTAGTGTTGGCAGAATGCTGGCAGTGAAGTTGCCATGGCTTTGTTTGGTAAGATCCCCTGCGAGTACATTGCCATTCTTCCTATTAGAGAGTAATTTAATATCAGAATGACTTGAAAGCTGTTATAATAAGGTAAACTCCTTTTTTATATTATGTTTATTTGTTTTAACAACACATCAGTGCAATAGATAGAATATGACTTGGCTCACAAGTTTGACTCAGATATAGAGTCAAATATAGACAGTTGGCTCAGTAATTAAATGCTGACACAGAATAAAGAAATAAATGAAGGAAAAAGCCTTGAAAAGGGAGTCAGTTTACCAGTTGTGAGTGGGATGATGGAGGGTGGGTGGGTCATTATGAGAAAATAAATACATAGAAAGATGCTCTTTTTGCCTGTATGACTGAAATACTGTGTTATTGTGCTACAACAAGATAATAGCTGCTCTGTATGTCTGTCTCATCTTTCATCATTTCAGTTCATCTACTACGGTTCCACAAAATGAGTGGTATTTATTTCTAGAAATGTGCTTGTCATAACCCATATATATAGCACTGAAATGAAAAATAAATCATCTTGAGAGAGTATAGAAGCCATTCTAATTTTCCTTAGTTTGATTGAAAGTGAAATAGGCCATTTCTCAGTGGGAAAGAATTTCATTTCCTACTGTTGTTAGGCAGAGACAGCAATGTAAGGTGGGGTGAAAGAGTGTCTGAAATGGTTTGACCATAAATGAACCCTGTTCCCGAAACACCGTGAATAGACAGAAATGAGCAGAGATGGCCACTAAAAAATCTGCCCAGGTTAATTTACATACATTACTTTATACTAGTCATCCTCTGTCAGGCTCTGTGTGTGTGCAGATATGAGCCTGGATTGGGACATCACCAGCTATGTCTGTCTGTGTGTGTGTGCCAGAGAGAGGGACACCTGTTAGCTCCCAGCCATTGTCTCATTAATCAAAGCTAGCTCTTTCTCCTTCAGACTGAAGGGGAGGCTCTGATGGCTATTGAGAAATTGATTGCGTTATAGAGCCAGGTCCAAGGACGACCGCCCGAAAGGTTGACTTGGGGTGTGCCCTACCCCAAACACACACACACACACACACACACACACACACACACACACACACACACACACACACACACACACACACACCACCCCACCACCCTCAGCAAGCCAGCCTACACTGTCTACCACACCCCAAACCCAGGAGCAGCACCAGCTTCTGTGTGAATGCAAGTGGCGATTAATCAGACAGGGGCTGGAGGAAAAGCTGACTCATGTGGAATGAAGGGCCTGCATTCTCCACCCTCTCGCTGTGGGTTTCTTCGGTTGGCTGGATTGAGATTGTCTGGGTTGATCGAGGCACTGTTAAGATTATTATCGATCCACCCACACATGCTGAACACAAATGCACACACACACACACACACACACACACACACCTTCAGGCCTGCATACACACACATGCAAACACACAGACACACACAGCATTTAAGGTCCACAGGCCTCATCAGTTGTGCCCTTCTGAAGGTGAGGAAGCTCATCTGTTATGCCCATTTCTGATTGAGGTAGAGCGAGAAAAAGAGCATGGGATGGAGAATAAACCAGTGCATGAGAGAGAGAGAGAGAGAGAAAACAAGAGGGATGGAAAGGCAGCATCATGACAATGCTCACTGATTGAATTCAGCCCACAGGGCTTTAGCTTTGTCATGAGTGGTGAATTTCTATTCATAGGGTTTCTACAGCATAAATATGGGCATATAAAATTACATTTAATGGTGCCTTTTCACTGCAGTTATCTGATGCTTTACTGCAGCTTGAAGATACACGTAGGGTACACGTAGGGAGCTCTACAGAAAGTCCCATTGCTTATTAATATTGTATAGACTATTGAATATTGAGATGTTTTCTGCTACCATGTCCCCCGTCTGCACTGTTGGGCCGCTGGAATATGCCCTTTGTTCAATTCCATTGATCTTTTGTCTCCTTACTAATCCTCGTACTGGATTTTTTGACAGTCTCCAGTATTTGTGTGTGTGTGTGTGTGTGAGAGAGAGAGAGTGAGTGAGTGAGTGAGTGAGTGCTCATGCTCACACATGCATTTCTGCAGGTAGAGATCTGTAACCTCAATTTACAAGGGTCAGCTCCCTAGCAGAGGCTCAGCCAGCCTGGCGCCTTGTGGTGTGTGAATCATCTTCCCATCGCGTAAACACACTTAAGACTTTGGGCAAGTGATGGTGAAACAAAACCAACATAAAAAAGTGAAAAACAACAAAAGCCATCTGCTTTCTCCAGTCTCCCTTCACAGCTTTAAGGGGGTTCAACACCTCCAAGTGTTTACCTTCTCAGCTCAGAGTCTGTCTACCTCTAGTAGTAATCTGAGAAATTTGACCTCTTCAAAATGACTGACCTCTTTCCTCTCCCTCCAACAGAGCCAGAGCATGAGCTCTTCCTGGTCTACGGGAAAGGTCGGCCTGGAGTCATCCGTGGGATGGACATGAATGCCAAGGTGCCGGATGAGTACATGATCCCTATCGAGAACCTGATGAACCCACGGGCCCTGGACTTTCACGCTGCCAGTGAATTCATCTACTTTGCCGATGCTACCAACTATATCATCGGCCGACAGAAGATCGATGGTACGGAGAGGGACACCATTGTCAAAGAAGGTAAAAAAAAAACACACTCTGACCTCAAGAAAGTCAAACTGTCAGTCAATCTAACTGTCAGTCAAACTGTCAGTCAAAGTAAATGGCCTATGACCCTGTAGAGCCCTGAAGAGTTACACTGTGCCCATGGAAATCAGTGGCGTAAATTTAAGGAGACTCCAGAAGGAAGTGAGCCTTAGTCTTCAGACAGCTCCTGAGCCCTCATAATATATGGGTGTATATATAGTGTAGGCTCTGTAATTACACTCTCCCACACACACACACACACATATACACATATACATACATACATACACACTGTCTCCGTTTCTCTCTCTCCCTCTCTCTCTCTATCTCTCTTTCTCTCTCTTTCTTCTTTGTCATTTTCTCTATTTTTCTGTGTCATTGGGCTATGACTGATTTACCTTTTACAAGCTTGCACTTCTCTTATCTCTCACTCTATTGCACAGCCTCCCAATAGAGTTTTGCTTCTTAATGCTTATCCCATGTCTCAGCAAAGCAGGGGTTATTCAGCCTTAGCAAGCACAATCAAAGACTTTAGCAAGGGCATCTGTCACACTGGGTGGATCATTGTCAGAAAGTGTGTATGCATTTTTACAGACTCAGGCAGCTCGAGAGAAGAGGGTAGCACTTTATTATGTTATTGTTTGTCTGTGTTGGTCTCTCAGGGATCCACACAGTTGAGGGAATTGCAGTGGACTGGATGGCAGATAACCTGTACTGGACAGATGATGGGCCCAAGAAGAC